>CAKNWT010294920.1:0-12387 GCA_932066315.1 Andricus coriarius | reverse complement strand
TGGGCGTGCCTCAAGGCCGAATTCAGGACGTAACATCAGTAAAGGAGTCTCTCCGAAGCAGATACAAGCATCTTCTTCGACAGATTTGGTCTTCCAATCTGTCGGCCTTGAACAAGGTATCTGCGACTAAATTTCTTGCCGTCCCGGTTCTACTCTACTCGTTTGAGGTGGTTCAATGGACGAAGAACGAACTGAAGGCCCTTGATGTCACCACACGTAAGATCATGCATATGCATAAAAGCTTGCATATCAATTCGTCAGTTCCGCGATTATACATTTCACGCCGTCAAGGCGGACGCGAACTTCTGAATCTCCAGTGTCTTCATAACCGAATTGTTCTAAGTACAGCTTATATCGTAGCCAATGGCAGAGATCCTCTCCTAAAAATGGTCAGGAACCAGGAGATTATTGGTGAAGGAGCGTTCTTTTACAAAGCCGCGGAGCAAGCGGCCGAGACCCTTAGCCTGAATTTTAACATCAGAAGTGAGGAAAGTGCATTACTCCATCTAGATGCTTTACTTCTGAAAGCCGAAGTGAAGAAAGCAGAAGTTCAAAAATTCCATCAAGAGCTAGTCGATAAGAAAATGCACAGAAATTTTCACAGGAATGTAGAAAAACATTCCTTGTCAAAGTAGCAAACTTTTGCTTTCTTCAGATCATCAGGGCTTAATTCAGGTACAGAGGGATTTACTTTCGCATGCCAGGGCGGTGTCATTTCCACCTTAGCATACCGTGACCGCATATTATGTCAAGAAGTTCCCAGCGATAGGTGCAGAGCGTGTCATGAACAAGGTGAGTACCTGGAACACATACTATCAGTGTATCCCACCCACGCAGGAACGACGTACATCTACAGACATAATGCGGCCCTAAGAGTGCTTTATTACCATCTTTGTCGCTCTGACGTTGTTAGCCGCGACCCTGCCTTGCCGAACGCTCAAAGGGAGATATAATCAATTGTCCAAACCGAGAAGTGCCTCTAGAACTACGATTTTCGGACAGCAGTCTCGGTTGCACACTCGAGGCCTGACATTGTTCTCCAAGACTTCGAGAAACGAACTATATTCGTGATCGAATTCTCGGCCCCGTCCGAATACAACATCACTGCCAAGGCGAAAGAAAAGGGGGAGAGGTATCGAGACCTTAAAAGGGAGCTGCAAAGACTGTACCCAAAATATTCGGTACAAGTAGTTGTACTTGTAATAGGCGCTCTCGGAGGTGCGAAACTATCACTGGTTCGTAACCTTAAAGCCATACCCGTGTGCCAAAAATATGCCAAGGCACTTGCGAAATGGATGCAGAAAGCTGTCATCCTTGGGTCGCTTCGTGTCCTCAAAAGACACGATGGTTTCTCCGGCCTGTCGTTGTGACTTCATCGTGTCCTGTGACCACCCATCTCACGGTTGCGATACGTGTCCATGAGTGTGATTTACGGCTGTCCTACTTGGAACCTGTGTCATTTTTAGATGGCAGTTGCTCCCAGTGAGACCCTGCGGTGGTTGTTTAACCTTATTTTTTAATTATGTATATTCGGTTTCGGTTTTGATTCCTTAGGAATTGAACCGAAGGGCCTATGCCAAAGCCACCGAACGCGTCCTCGGGTTGTGGATAGAGCGTCCCTGTACCAAGGGTGTCTGCTGAATATGGTTACAATAATTAATAAGCAGTCGCGGAGAATTGTCCAGGGATGGTCCCGAAGGAATAACCCCTAAGCGGAGGCGTGACAACCGTGCCGAAAGCTGAATGGCACCTGGGTGAGGTGTCTCAACCGGTGACTCTGGGATACCGGGCGACCTCTCAGAGTATGCAGCTTTATCCTTGCATGCGGGGCTCTACAAGGATGGACGAACCCTTTTCCTTAGCTGCTCGTGGGAACAACAATGACAACACCAAACAAACCTATTAGTGCGGTTCAAAACAATCAAACGAGCAGGGCTCCCGACAATGGGTCGGGCAACAATGCCGACTATCCTAGAGTTGGGGGCGCCAATCAAGACGAGGTCAATGTGATTGACCGGCCGAATCGCGTTACTTATAAGTGGACGGGTCGACTCAGGGATGACCTGCTGGAGTGCTATGATACCAGTATGGCCCCTGAACGGAAAGGTTACATGGCACGACTGCATACTCTGTGGTGCGAGTAAACACCCAGAGCTCTCGCATTTTTCGCATCAACGTCTGTGAAACCGTGCCGAGGAACTCCGAAAAAGGGGTTATATATGCGGAGCGCCTACTCAACCGCAGCCATAAGAAGCCGGCAACAGAGAAAGAGAGGCGACACTGAGACCAACCGCAAGCAGACATCCAATAGAGGAAGAGCGACGCTTCAGGACCCGGAGAAATATCAACATTCACGTTTCTCTTAAGCTCAAAGATCTGGCTGAACTGGATGAAGAGCTTGGTGGAGATGTTTCCGGAAATTCCCACCTCTGGACCATCAATTGTAGTGTGTAGGATACAGTGAGAACTTTGACGAATCCAAATCGTAAAACAAAACTAACGGTTGATCATAAGGCAGCATATTGTTGACAGAATACGAGTAACATCTAACGCTAGGAGAAGTCTAGAGCGGAGAGAGAGGTGGGCTGGAGGAAATCAACAGTTTTTGTCTGACCCATCTCGACTCTTCCAAGACCCTCCAGTTACTGTCGAACACCCGCCCACACCAGAGGAGGTCGAGGCATTTTGGAGAGGAGTCTACGAAGTCCAGCATCCACTGAAAGAACACTCGAAGAATATAAATAGCTTCAAGGAGCTGTGAAGTGCCCTCATAACACCTGAGGAGGAATGCCCCCTATCACTACCGGGGAGGTGAAAAACGTATTAAGAGGCATGAAGAACTATTCCGCTCCGGGACCAGATGGTATCAAGACCTTCTGGTGGAAGAAGTTTCCTTTAACCCACCAGCATCTGGCCCGCATTTTCACCTCATATCTAAAGTCGGAAGAGCCTATTCCGGAGTGATTGGTAGAAGGGCGCACAGTGCTCCTGCCGAAGACAAGCAACTTAGCTGACCCTAAAAATTACAGGCCAATAACTTGTCTGAACACACTGTATAAGATCTTCACAGCTATCCTAAAAGATAGGATTGTTTAGACAATTGTACCTGTGTGGCGAGAGATGTACGAACAA
Organism: Andricus coriarius; assembly: GCA_932066315.1. Lineage (NCBI taxonomy): Eukaryota > Metazoa > Arthropoda > Insecta > Hymenoptera > Cynipidae > Andricus > Andricus coriarius. Next base: position 9,255 of record CAKNWT010294920.1, on the reverse strand, counting down.
CGTGGCTCAAAGAAAGGCGTAGCAGGATGTCGGGAGAACCTGCTCATAGATAGATGTGTCTGTAAAAACGCAGCATTCTATCAGCGTCACCTATCGATGGCCTGGATTGATTATCGGAAAGCTTTTGATTCAACCTCCCATAGATTTATCATATGTCTGTTGGAAAGCTTAAAGGTTCATCCACACATCGTAACGTGCATAGAGAGATTAATGCCACTTTGGAAAACCAGATTTACTTTCTCATCTGGAAAACATCGTGTGATCCCTAACAGTGTCACCTTTCAGAGAGGTGTGGTTCAGGGCGACACCATGAGCCCTCTCCTCTTTTGCCTCATATTAGTGCCACTATCTCTCGCACTTCGCCATTCCGAAGGGTACCTCTGCGGCAAACCTGGAATTTGGAAGCATAAAGTCACTCATGTATTTTACATGGATGATCTCATTATAATTCTGTAGTTGTAGTCATATATAATTTTTGATTTAATCCTCGTATTTTTGTTTTCCAATGCCGCCATAAATCGAAGCGAATTTTCGTCCAAAACTCGCTTTTTATTTTAAAAGAAATTTGGATTTTCACATTTTTCTCAATACATTTTAATTAATTAAATTTTAATAAAAAAATACTTATGCCTGTATTATATATTATATAAAAAATATTTTTTTTTCTGTCCAGTTTCTTGATGAGCCCAGACGGAGAGCCTTTACACAGGCTACCGAATGCGTCCTTGGGCTGCTACAAACAAAATAAGCAGTCGCTGTCCAGGGATGATCCCGATGGACCCCCGGACGATCTCCCAGAGTATATAGTCTTACTGTAGCATGCGGAGCTCTGCGAGCGCGGAAAAAACCTTTCCCTAGCTGCTCGTGGGAACAGAGTCAATACGATTGACCGGCAACAGCTGAATATTTTGAGTGGACGGATCGACTGAGGGACGGCTTCCTGGATACCGGTATTGCCCCTGACTATATGACCCCACAGCTATCGGACTTTATGCACAAACTGCTACGAAACCGTGCCGAAGACCTCCGAAAAAGGGGTTATATAAGCAGAGCACCTACTCTACCGCAGCCATAACAAGCCGGCAACAGAGAAAGTGAGGCGATACTGACACCAACCGCGGGCAGACATCCAATACAGGAACAGCGATGCTTTAGGACACGGAGAAACATCAATATCCAGGTTACTCACAAGCCCAAAGATCTTGCTCAACTGGATGACGCACTTCGTGGAGATGTTTCCAAAGATTCCGACCTCTGGACCATCAGTTGCAGTGTGTAGGATACAGTGAGAACTTTGACGAGTGCAAATCGTAAAACAAAACCTACGGCTGATCAGAAGAATCGACTCAGCACAAAGATAGGTTGGGCAAGACAGTATGCGCCCCGCATTCATTGTGTGATTGACTACATAACATCTGGCAATAAGTTAATTGTAAGAGTTCCACAGTTCGAGCGCGAAATGCGGATCCGTCATCACACCCTCAAATAGGTCATAGCTGCTGACCTTCAGGCAGCATATTGTTGACAGAATACGGGTACTATCTGATGCTGGGAGAAGACTACAGCGGAAGGAGAGGTATGTCAGAGAAAATGAACAATTTTTTTCAGACCCATCGTGACTCTTTCAAGACGCTCCAGTTACTGTCGAGCACCTGACCAACCCAGAGGAGGTCGAGGCATTTTGGAGAGAAATCTGCGAAGTCCAGAATCCACTGAAAGAAGACTCAAATAACATAAATAGCTTCAAAAAACTGTGCAGTGCCCCCGTAACACCCGAGGAGGAATGCCCACCTATCAATACCGAGGAGGTGAAAAAAGTATTAAGAGGCATGAACCGGAACCAGATGGTATCCAAGATTTTCTACTGAAGAAGTTTCCTTCAACCCACCAGCATCTAGCCCGCATTTTCACCTAACATCTAAAGTAGGAAGAGCCTATTCCGGAGTAGTTGAGAAAGGACGCACAGTGCTCCTGCCGAAGATGGGCAAATTCGCTTACCCTAAGAATTACAGGCCAATAACTTGCCTAAACACGCTGTATAAGATCTTCACAGCTGTCCTAAATGATAGGATTGTTCGGAAAATCGGACCTGTGTGGCGAGAGATGTACGAACAGCGCGGCTCAAAGAAAGGCGTAGCGGGATGTCGGGAGAACCTGCTAATCGATAGATGTAACATTCAAAGATGCAGCATCCTACCAACGCTACCTATCGATGGCCTGGATTCACTGCTGAAAACTTCGATTCAACCTCCCATAGACTTATCAGCTGTCTGTTGAAAATCTTAAAGGTTCATCCATATATAGTGAGGTGAATAAATAGATTGATGCCGCTTTGGGAAATGGTACGGTAGAAAGAATTTAGAAATGAATTTAAATTTCGAATTTTACTTATTTTCAAAAAGGGTCGATATTCTTTTTTCTTTAAATATTTAAACAGTCTATAAACTGCCCAAAGATAATTAAGAATAAAGAAAAGTTAGGTGCAAAAATCTTTTAATAACGCTGATAACAAAAAACGATTTTCTGTATTATAAAAACTTCCATAAAACGTGCAGTTTTCAATTTACCCTATTCTTTTATAATACTTTTTGACTAAGTTTTTAATGTGAAATAACAGTTCCTAAACAATACTTTAAAATATCTGAAACAAAGAAATGAATTTCACTTATTTTAGAAAGGGCTCGATACTTTATTTTTCTTCTGAATATAAAACACTTCGAAATCAGAAGAAAAATAAATTCTGTAAAAAAAAGTCGAGTGCAATAACTTTCAAGTTGAAAGTGATTCAGTCTCACAGTGGTTGGTTGAAAAATATTTGTTTGATTTCTCCTTGAAAACATAACTTTTTTATTTCAAAAATGTTTAATTGTCAATTTTTTAATTATTCTTTCATAACATATAATAGATTCTTAATAAACTATTTTAAAATGTTTTTAAATTCCTTTTCCTTAAATATCTTGCTTTAAAAAGGCACGACATTGTTTAAAATTATTCAAAAATGTAATAATAGTCTTTTGAAACAATTGTAAAGGCTTGTAACCTTGTTTTATGCTGCCATATATTTATTTTTTATTATTTATATAGTAAAAAAAGAATTATATAAGTATACGAGTGATTGCCAAAAGGTTAACCATTTTTAGTCCCAGGTATTTTTTATGATTAATGAATTATTTATAAAAATATCTCGACTTCGTTTAGAAATTACAAATAAAAAATCACAAATTTAAAACTAAAAAATTGTTAATAGTACATTACGCAGCTAGAGACGAAAAGTGATGGATGCTCGTTTCATCCATCAATTGTCGTCTCGAGGTGCGTATACTATTTTTCTTAATAAAAATATCAAAATTTGGCGGTTTGAGGAAACCAAGAGAACTGGATACGAAAATGATAAGGCTAACTTGCAAAGAAGAGCCGAAAAGTATGGTTTTCGGCTCATGTTTACATTTTCGTACCCCCTAACCTATTTTCGTGAACATTACATACAAAAGTGCTGCATTTGGCCATTTTCGTAGGGGGCGTGGTACCGAGAAAACCGCCATTTTCGATGTTTGTATTAAGAAAATAATATCTACGACATTTATATTATTATTTAAGATTCACATATATAATTTATATTAAATAAAAAGGATAGTAATCAAGAAGATGGTTTCATATTTTAGCTACGAAATTCTTGGAAATTAAAAAGACCAAGAATCTAACGACCAAGTTTAAATGTTGGACGTTAAAGTGGAATTTAAATTTTGACTTACTTTTGAATTTATTTTCTTGAATTTCAATAATTTAGGGTAAAGGATTTTGAAAAGCACTTCCAATGCTGTCACGATTTGACAAGTATATTCTTTAGAATTGAACCATATTCATAATTAGAAGCGCTTGAGCTTTAAAATTTTAACAAGAATCAAAGACATGTCAAAGACTTTCAAAATGATCTCGTTGAATCTCGTATTATGCAATATGATATGAAGTTTAATTCAATGTAATTGAATAACTTTTCAAAGAAAATTCCTGACCTAACAAATATTCTTCCAGAAAATAAAATCATAAGCAATAGCACTAGGTAAACAATGGAACAGAGGCACAACTGGCAAAACGCGCGACATGCGCGGCGTTACGTGAAGCATTAACTGCGCATTTTCAGTTTTTCAATGACTGACGTCAGAATTCTATAAGCCCGTATTCTCAATTCTTCGATTACTTATTTTCTAAAATCTTTTTCACAAATCACATAAAAAATCGTTCACCATCAAATAAAATCTGATATACTTTTTAATATTAAAAACTGGGAGACTCGAAGTACCAAGGTCAGTTGAATACTGTCCATAAAAAGGGTCGAACATAACACAGATAACATGCTTTTAGCGAAAAATTGGGAAAGTGCCCTTTTCTTCACAATCAAGTGAAATAAAGGGTATAGGGTAAACAAAACCAAATTTTGGCCCCCAAAAAAAACAATCTTTCTTCTCAATACCTAAAGTACCTTCTTAAAGATAAAAAAAGTATGGAGGTAATTCTATGCATTTAAATCGAAACTTGAGGGGGTTAGACCTGGAAATTGCAAGAGTAAGACTTTAAGAAAAGAAAATTTGTTTAAATGAGCAACAAGGTTATTATTTGGACCTGCTCACCAATCCAAGCTAAATTAACAAACAATAATTGCTCTTTAGTAACTAATCGATAATAATTATTCAAATTAATTGAAGGGTGGCAGTACAGACCTAGATGACCAAGAAAATGGGAATGTTCCAGGAGGGCGAGAAAGCATTCTGTGACATAAAATTCTCTATTTAAAGATTAAACGAAAGTTCGCTACCAAGCTGAAGTATTGCTGAATTGAGGCCAAAAGTGATTGGTTAAAAAAAGCTATCAAGGTCAGAGCAAATGGATGTAGAAGTTGACAATCTCAAAGTGGCAATAACCTAAAATAAGAGTAGACTCCGCTGTAGATTGCGATAAAAAGTTAAATTTTGAGTCTAAATAAAAAATAAAAACATCCTTTCGACATATAAAGTATCTAAATACGGGAGAACAAAATTTAATGTAAAAAAGTTCAGCAATTCTGTGAAAATCGAAAGAGAATTTTAGGTTAAAAAATTCATGAGTTTTCCAAGAAAATCATAATTGAAGATCACCATATCACATTATGACAAACAGTTTTATCAAAAAATCCAAAAAGAATGTTGAAAATATATTTTTTTCATCAAAAGTTAATAATTTCAAGAAATATCAATGCAAAAATGATTTCAAGATTAAATTTTAACTCAATTTTATTTATATATTATGTTATTTATTTAATTTTTTTTTAAATTATTGTATAAAAAAATGATATTTCGAACGAATCCTTCAACCACAATGTATATGGGATTTTTAAAGAATTTTTCATGCAATCAACCCCTTTTTCGATGAAAATGGTGGTTATCTACTTTTGAACTGTACCATCCTTCAAATATTATTTCATTAAGAAATAATAAAAATAACCAGGATCCTGGTACATTTTAATCCATTTTTTTAAAGTTACTTTTAGTAGTAAAGAAGTTTTCGTATAACATGCTACTAAAAATTTACTACATTCATTATATTTATCTTTTTCTTTGTTCTATAATACTAAAAAATGCATTGATCATAGTAAAAATAACAATTTTCTTCCTCATTTCACATATAGCATTTAAAAATATTCTCTCATTTTATAAAAATAGAATGCATAAATAGTGAACATTACTTATTATTATGTGAAATCAACGTTGACACATTGATTTTCAACTATACGAAAATTTTCGGAAGTACAAAATTAACAATTTCAGCGCATATTTTGAATAATTTGATTAATTATTTGCCAGTTTGCACCTAAAATAGCAACTTCGGAGGACAGAATGAAAAACTCGTGGGACAAACTTTCAAGTGATTTTTGATATATCTAACTCCAAAATATTGACTAATTCGTCACTTTGCTGACCATTGGTCTTTAAACAAGAAAAAATGCTGAAAGTTTGTCGTCAAAGTAAAATCTTGCCTGTTGTATTCCTTGATGAAAAAACTACCCACAAAGTTTTTGAAGCGTAAGTTACAATCATGCGACTCGTCGTTTAAGACTTTTTGGCGAGTTTACGCACACCCAGACTCAGATATCGAATGTGAAGTACACATGCAAGAGCACTTACAGCTCAGCCCTTACTTACATTCCGAACAATGATATTCCCTACAAAGTAGTAGGTTTAAAACTTTAATTTTCAAATAGTCAATGTTTAACTGCCTACACGTAATGAAAAAAATTCGCCTATTCGTACTGAAATTTCGGTACAAGTAGCCCCTTTTTGAGGCCCTGCTATTCATATCGATAAAAGCAGGTTGTTTGTACGGAAATTACAATACACGTAGCCACGGGCGTTCGAAAAACGATGTTAAGCCATCCACAGCCAGCTCAAACGGCCAAAAAGATTTTATGTGGGGCTCTGCTATCCAGCAAATCAATTGTAATTAAATAAAAAATTTTCATTAAAAAAACCCATGAATATGTTGACATTTTTTTAGTGCACTTAGGGCTTATTCTATATATTGTATATCAATATATAAAAATTACTTTTTATACTAGAGATTCAAGAATATTTTAGCCTTAAATTTGTAGTTTTTATAAATCGAAAACTAACGAATTTCATTTCTAGATCTGAAATTAAAATTACAGTATTATTTGTTTACTTAAAGAAATCAAATTTGGGGGGTATTGTTTCTAAAAGCATGCACTCAATTCTCGCAGGATGTCTCCGGAAAGAATAAGATAAAATAATTTCTAAGAAAAAGCGTCAAATGAGCCATATTTAAAGTATTTTTGGTAAATAGAGACTAAGTTAGTGAGTGAGACAGACCTGTCTAATTTAATTATTAAGGTAGTTAAAACAAGATTTTTTGGAAAGTCCAAGTGATTTTAGAATTTTTCTAAATGTAGAAGACAAAATAATTAACTTTACCCCTAGAAGAACTCGATCTTTTTCCATTTTTAATACTTGCGCCACGGTATGCGTTAGCGTGACCCTTGCTACTAGCTAAATGCATGAACCTGACACAGAAAAAAACTAAATTTTTTAACAGTACAACTTTATAGAAAATTAAATGCTACATCTTTTTTCCGCTTTCGAAAAAGTTGTATTGCTTAAAGTTTTTGAACAATAAAAAAACCTTTTTTTCTAAACTTCATTTTAATTCTGTTTTTGTTTCAACTTGTGCTGAATATGGACAATTTTTATCATTCTTTTATGAAATTTACCGACAATACCCTTTATAGTATTATTAAAACAACTTTGCAACAGAAAAGTTAGAATTTTTATGAAAACAAACTAAAAATCTGCCCGCCGAGTGGGCCCATTCTCTTCGCGCTCCAGACTTGCGGTTCGCTTCGCTCGGGCAAGAGGAACAGAGATGGTAATAAAGCAATCTTGATGCCGCATTCGACCTTTAAATGTACGTCGTTCCCATGTGAGTTAAACAGAGAGATAGTATGTGTCCTAGGTGATCGGGGTGCACATGACACGTTCGGCAACTATCGTCGGAAATTTTTTGGCTCAAAATGCGACGACGGTATGCTAAAGCGGAAATGACACTGTCTTGGTAGAGCCAAATTAAACCCTCCGCGCCCGAATTTAATCTGGGTGATTAAAGGAAAACAATCGTTAGCTCAAACGATAAAGATAAAGGAAAACAATCGTTAGCTCAAACGATGAAGATAAAGAGCCGGACGGGCTCATAAACGGTAACACGAAAATGTGCATACTAACTCAAGTTGGTATTAATTTATTTTACAACCATAGATAGTTCGGTATTTATATCTCGTTTAAGCTATAGAATACGCTACTGAAAATATACTGTCAATATATCTTTTGTTCATATTTAAAATAAATTTTGAACTAAATAACCCACAGCATTCTTTGAAGTAACTATCCAAGAGTGTGTGAATAATTCAGCTACTCAAAATAATCAATTAGCTCTTTGCGGGAAGCCTTTTTCGCTTGGGGTCAAAAAGACCCCAATTGCCAGCTATGTTATGCGTCGCGAAGTGTGCCATCGAAGGGTTAAGCAGATTAACAAAATTCGATAATAGCTATTTGTGATACAAGTGTGCAAAATAGGTGATTGCCGACGAGTATGAAATTTGCTAAGCAAGCACAAGAATTTATCAGCCTATATCTTCTAAAGGACAGCTCAGGAAGCTTCAGTCCTATTGACTTTTTTCATGTCTTGTTGATTTCTTTTTATCAGGACAAGTTTCATCTTGCGAGACCAGGGAGCCACAATCCATAAGGATTTGGACATCCTCATTTGTACGAAACTACTGCTTTCCTGTCGCCAGTTCGTAATTAAGACATTACCATTAAGGCCCTTTATCAGAATGGGGTTTACGGTTCTGAATTTTAAGGCTAAACGCTTGAATATTTTTGTCTAATCTTTTACATACGTAATCTAATTAGTCATATCTCGGACCTCTCAAAGCCAAAGTTATGAGAATATGGCCGGCTAGAAAAACTGAAATTATGAAAGCATGGATTAATACAATTTTAATTAGCAAAATTAATTTATATAACTGGAAGAAACTGAAAGGAAGATTCATGATTTGAGAAAACTTAAACGCTTGAAGAAAAAAAATATACTCTCCATATTCTCGGAACCTTATAACATTTCAAAATCCGGAATCTCACGTTTCAATTCAGTATTGATATATGTTTAAAGTACGTATTTATTTTGGCTCTGATTGAAAATTTGATTTTGAAGAACATTTTTGTTTCTTGTAAAGAATTTTCAAAATGGCGTTTGTATCCTTTTGGAAATCCACATTTCAAATATTCAGATCAGGACAAAAGTTGTTATCTTGCCAGTCAGTTTTCCATGTCTGGAACTTCCATACATGTAAATTAGTAAATTAATTAAGAAATTTTTAGACGAATCGGTTGAATGTTATAGGCCCCAGGTCGACTGAACTGCTAAAAAGATACATTTCTCATGTTTTGTGAATCTAATGTGTCAATTTACTAAAAAATGAGCAGTGTATATTAGGGTGGAGCGAAAAAGGAAAATTTAGAGATAGGCTTTGTGAAGGGGGCACAAAAGTTGCCATTACCCTCCAATAAGAAGCCCTTAAAAGGTTTGTTTGTTCAACCAATATCTTCATGCAGTCGGACGTCAACGAATATTTGAATTGAAAATAGTAAATAAAGGTACTAAAAGTTGAAATATTGTTTAATCTTGGTAAAGTGGCCAAGCTATGTGGGT
>CAKNWT010294895.1:2857-17521 GCA_932066315.1 Andricus coriarius | reverse complement strand
CTTTTTGGTAGGAAATTCAATCACTTAGTACATTTTTTGTTTTTTTTCCAAAATTCATCTTTCTTGGATAAAAATGCAACTGTTTGAAAATCAATCTTCTTTTGGGGAGAATGAAACTATCTTGTTAAAAAGTCGTCTTTTTTTGATGAATTCAACTCTTTTTGATTAAAAACTAAACTATTTTTTAGTTGAAATATCGACTATTACATTTTTCGATGAAAATTCATATTTTCGGTTGCAAATTGAAATGCGTGATTAAAGCTTGAACTACTTCGTTGAAAACTAATTTTTTATGAAGATTTAAAATTTTACTTAAAAATTCATCTCCTTGTTTGAAAATGTAATTAATTCGTTGAAAAAAATAATTGTTTGTCAGTAGAAACTTCATCTATTTGGTTGAAAATTTAACTATTTGGTTTAAAATTAACTTTTTTGTTGAAAATGCTTCTTTTTTCTAAAAAAACATTTTATTTCAAAACACTTCAAAATTTGTTCAAACAAAATTCGGATGTTTGAAGGTTTTGAAACAAAATTTAGAAGCGTTTTAAACCATTTTCGAAGGTTTCAAGCGAATTAAAAAGTTGGCTAAGATTCATGGAAAAATGTTATATGATTTTATTTTGAAAAATGTACTCTAAGAGAAAGTCGAGAAAGATTTTAAAATCTTTGAAATGATTTCCTCAAATTTCAGAAAATTTAAAACAGAATGTAGGATTTTTTTATATTTCTAAAAAAAATTCTAGATATAAGGGTCTCATTTCTTCGGTATTAGCGATTAATTATTGATTAATTGGTTATTACAAAAAAACATTATAAATATTATTCATTTTAATAATAAGTGAATTTTAAATTAACTATGTTATAAACACATGTAATTATAACTAAGTTATCATAATAAAAGATCTTTAATTTAATTTAATTGAACCTTTCGTAATTAATCTTCAATAATAATTAATCAGTAACTAATTGCTAATACCAAAGCCATTAAAAATGATTTCTGAGAATTATTTAACAATTAGAACATCAGAAATAGTTAAGAAAATATATATCTTTAAAAAATAAGAACTGTAATTTTAATTAAATTTGTGCAGATAATTAAGACATCGAAACTGTGTTGTATTTTCCTTATTAACAAAAATTCTGAATAATTAACTGAAGGGGACCACCATCATGTTCCGAAATATCTGAAGCAATTGTAACTAATTGCATTCCTTTTCACTTGATACTATAAATTACGAAAATATTATTAAAAAAAAATATATCGTAAGATATTAAAATACATAAAGTTATATTTGCAACCGGAGAAAAAACCCAGAAGAACAGGGAATTTGGCGGACAAAAATTAGTAAATACCCTGAAACCACTTTTTTTCTAAAATTTTCGAAATGCTAAAATCATACACTGAGTATGCACATCTTTCGAAGTGCTTATTGTTTCATTTAAAATATTAAAAAGGAAACTTATCGATGTATTTTTATGCAATGCATTTCTCTTTCCGAATGATTCTATCTCCTTTTCTCCTTGAGAATTATTCTCTTCTCTCGAAAAAAAAGATTTGGAAGTGTTATTCCTGATCTTCAGATGCATTACAAAGTTTCTTTATGTATTATTCAATGCTACATTGACATTCAATTTCATCTTGATGATTGCAGAATGATTCATGGTCTTTTTGAAGCGAAATCAAGACCGCATATTGCTGATGATTCTTTGCGGAAACAAGATAGGCCCGGTTCTCTCAATTGCGGCAAACCGAACGATCAATCTTTCCTGAAAGCAAAACTAGAATCCAAGATCGAGATCTCATTCCGAGCAAAGCTTCACGCATATTACATTAAAGACACTCACATTTGCGGATATCTCTCGGACGTGCAGCAATAATACTCGCTTCGGAAATTTATACTATCCGCAGGAGAAAGTGGTCTCAAACCAAGTAAAAATGCTTGGACTTGATTTCGTCTTGATTTGGTCTTGACTTCAGCACAAAAATGAGATGAGACATCAGATACACTGATAGAAATGAATAAGTGGTACAACAATATTTATGATTAAATGAACTCTATTTTATTGCTGGTATAGATACAGCCATACAGTATGTCTGCTTTGGCCATCCGATTCTTGTTGCTTACGAAAGTAGACGCGCAGGCGCGATCAAGATGCGCCTGTTGTAAACTAAACAAAGCGAGTCGGGTAAATCAGTCATACAAAGGGTATTGCTAAACGATAACATTTCAGAGATAGTTCCCTCAAGCAAATGTTTAATAGAATTACACATTTCATACAATAGCAACACAAATATTACATTTTTTTACCACAAATATAAGTAACTTCTATTTACCATATTTCAGTAAGTGCATTTCCTACTCTTTATCATTGAAGTACACGTATTATATTATAAATATACTCGTAATTTTCCAACCAACGATCATATTGTTAAATCAACATTATTATTTCCATCAGTGTAATGCCTAACTTTTATGATCTTAGCCCATTTCGGTTCTCAATCATTTTTGAAAAGCTTTCGAGATCTGTATATGGGTCCTTCTTATTATGAATGGTTTCCAAAAATCTAGTAACATCAATAATTGACCTATAGGAATGCTTCCTGTATTGATACTTTATAAAAGCAATACCATTTCTAGCAGAATCACAACATGGGTTTGTTTTAAAGTTATCCACAGATACTAATCTAGCTACTCTAACTCAACTTGTACAAGACGCATTTGAAGAAAAAAACAGGTTGATGTCGTATATACCGATTTAGCGAAGGCCTTTGATAAATGAAACCATGAAATATTAGTGTCTAAAATCACTGAGATGGGAGATATTAAGAATCATCTACTCTCATCATACCTTACATCTAGGAACCATAGTGTACAATGCTCTCAAAATCACTTAAGTATAAACATAGATAATTTAAAGGAATTAGCTTTTGTCGACAAACCGAATCCATCATATTTGATTACAAAATTAATGTTAGCTTAGAGCGAGTAGACTCAACGTAAGATCTGATTATAATTTGGGTCCATAGACTACAATTTGATGAACAAATCAGAAATTGGCTTTGCTCTGCAAAACGGATATTAGGACTTATAATTCGTACAAACAAACCGATTAAAAAGATCGACACAGTTCAACTATTGTTCAATGCATTAGTAAGGTCGAAGATAGAGTACGCCTCAATGATCTGGTCACCCTATTATGCTGATTCTATAGGAGCACTTGAAGTCTAGAAGAAATTTCTGAAATTCATGGTGTGGAAGGCGGAGAATACCCTGAGCGAGGTTCGGAATACAGAAACCTGTTACAAAAGATTCAAGTTTGTTCCTTGGAAAATAGAAGAATTTATGCTGCATTTTTCTTTGTAATTAAAGCAGTAAAAGGTTGGATAGTGTGCCCATCGTTGCTGGGGGGTCGACATTCCATTTTCCTTAATACGAACCCAGAAGGCGAGGCCTTTTCTCCCTATTGAAGCCTGATTGAAACCTCATTCTAACATCACTGGTATTCAAAATGTGTAATAATTTTAACAACTTTAATAAAAGACAGAATGTTGACAGCTTTAAGGAACAAGTACCTTTCCTCCTAAAAGCTGCATCGAACCACATCAAAGATTGGTAAAACTGGAAAAAGTTATAATATCACAAACCATGCAAAAAATATATAATGAAAGTGTTGATTATATTATTAGTACTTCGTACTATTTGGTTGTCAAAAAAGGATATCCTATCAGGATATCAAATCTCAGGAGGGTAATTTCAAGTTGGCGTAACCTTGTCTCAAGACGAAATTTTTTGGCCTCAGGAATGAGACAGAAGGATTAAAATTGATGAATACAAAATTTGCTTTTTTAAATTAGTTATTTTGAATTTAACAATTCAGAATCTGTCAGTCAGCTACTATAGCTGTACAAAATATTTTTTCAAACAAATTGTAATTTTCTACTCAGAGGAATTTCTTCTTGTGCCAGAAGGATGCTTCTGGATTCAAATGGAATTTCCTCTTTCATTTAAGGCTGAGATGAATTTCATTTGTTTCAAAAAGAATCTTTTTGCAGCAAATACTATCCTTTTGCGACAAACTTCACCTAATTTTGCACACATATAATTTTGTTTGTGTAAAAAAGATATTCACGTGGTTGAAAAATAAATAGGCAAGAGGACGATGCTTTTATTTGAAGACAGCTTTTTCTCTGAGTGTCTATAAGGATCTTCTAAGCCATAAGAAATATGTAAAAACAGACAAAGTTTTCAGTTTCGTTGCCAAATAAGTATAATACAAATGAAAATCCGGGAGTGGACTGATGCAAGATATATATTGTATACGAATATACAAAACTCTTTAATGTTAAGCAAAGATTAGCTTTTATGACAGTCATATTAACTCTTTTTGCTAGGGCTTTCAGACATCCCTTTTACGGCCTCAAGACATAGAATAAAATTTGGCTCCATCTCAAAAATGTGACAACAAAAGATTTCTTCAATTTGTCTTATGAGTTCAGACCAAATTTTTGCGTGCTTTTTCGATCGAATTTCAGGTTGAAAGTTCGAATAATTCCCTTATTTTTCACATAAGTAATAGTATATTGGGAATAAGTGATTTCGATTTTTTTTTAGAGAATTAAAAATTTCTTTAGTGATCTAAAAATTTTAAAGAAAAAAAAACTGATGTAACTGTCAAATAGGGTAGTCAAAAACTTAAATTCTTAAAAATTGAAGGTGCTGTCGAAAATAGTTGTTCCTTTTGAAGAAAAAATAGTGCAGTATAAATTTGATCTTACCCCAAGAATACTTAGGACTCTCTCATCATCCCTAAATATTTTGAAGCTTGAACCTTCCTTAATTTTGACTTAACAAAAAAAAATATTAAAGGGACAATTTTCTTCAATTTTAAACGTAAATTCAATAGTGAAACTGATTATTCAAAACAATTAATCTTAGTGGATGTTTTTCGCAATAATATACTTTTTTATACATTAATCAATGCGCTTGAGTTGTAGGTCAATGAATTCGTATAGAAATTCTCCATGTAAAGGAACACCTAAATGCGTTGAATAATGTATCAAAAATCACCGATTAAGATTAATATTTCTGATAATCTAATGACGCCGTTGAATTTGCGGTAAAAAATCCAGAAAATAATAATTGCGATATTTGTTTGTAAAATCTATATTTTTTTTGAGGTCTAGGGAAATTATAGATTGATTCTTTAGTATAAACTAAAGAAATAAGATATATAAAAGTAAAAGTTTTTTAATTTTAATACAAATTAACTGAATCTTAAAAAGTATAATTTTTGTTTCTTTTTAACAAATTCTAACATAAACAAAAGTTATGTTTTTATGTTATGTTTTTATTAGCATATTATACAAAAACTGGGCATACAAAAATTAGCATAATTTTCATACACACAAGCGAATTTGTTCAAATCCTAAAAATTTAATATTATTGACATCATTGCGACGTAGCAAATTTTTCAGCACTAGCCATTTTCGATTTTCAAAAATGTTGCATTTTGGACCCACTTTATTACATTTCTGTACATTATACATTGTTTTGTTATGTATAACCTGACCAAAAAAAACATAAAACATAAAAAATGTACATGATAAGAAAGAATAAGAAAGTATTAATAAAACTAAAATTTCTAAAAAGAATTTTTGGACATACTCTATACAAATGATTCAAAATATCCAAAAATAGTTGGGAAACTTTCTGCAGGAAACATAAGACACTCCTATCAAGAATGAAAAAAGTTAAGTTAATTATCCTTATTATTTTGCAAAATAGAGAATTTATGAAAAATTGCCAGTTTTTTTAGATCTTTAAAAATATTAGGCACCCGATTCTTAAGGTTTTGTTTAGGAAGGGATTAAGGAATTCGGGAATATGATGTATGATGATGCGGATTCTACAAACAATAAAAAAGAATAAATAACAATGAAAATACTTAAAAAATATACATAAGTTATTTATATTTTAAAATACTTTAAAATATGTAAGAATCTTTTGAAATATTTAGGAATTTTCAGAATATTTTGGTTTACATATTTAAAATTATTGTTTAGAAAGTGTTATTGCAGGTTGAAAACTGGGCTAAAAGTATTACAAAAGGATTGGATAAATTGAAAACTGTGCGTTTCAGGTGGGTTCCTGTAATGGCAGAAAATGTTCTGTTGTCATTAACGTTATAAAAAAAAATTTTGCAGGTGAATTTCCTTTATTGTTGATAATTTTCGGATAGTTTTTGAGTGTTTTATATATTTTTCAAATAAAAGAATAGAGCCCGTTTGATATAAAGCAAAATTGATTTTTGTGCTGTGTCTATTTTAAATTATTGTCTAGAAAGTATTATTCCACAATAAAAACTGCACGTAAATTTTTTTTAAAAGTAATTGGATAAAATTAAAACTGTGGGTTTTATGGCGGTTTTGCAGTGGTAGAAAATGTTTCTCTTTTATAAAGGTTATTGAAGCGACTTTGTAATTAAATCCTCTTCTTTGTTCGTAACTTTCAGAGAGTTTTTAAACGTTTTTAATATTTGAAAAAAGTATTGAAGCCTATCTAAAATAAGTAGGATTCAATTATATTTTTACCAAAAATATGCAATTATTTATTCAAAAAATCTGTAAGATGAACGATAGAATCTAATGAAAGTGGCAAACATTCGAAAATTTTAAAACAAAATTTAGATTTTGAAATAAAGTTTTGAAGCTGTTTAAGGATCTTGAGATGTTCCAATATAACACAAAATTTTTTCAAGATTACTGGAAAAGTTTTTAATGATTTTTTATTTTAATAATAATAATTTTAAGAGAATATTTAAAATAGATTTCAAAACAATTTTTGATTTATCAATAACAATTGAACAATTATAAATTGGTAAGGAACTAAAATTAAAATAATTTTACTTCTAATTTAAAAATTATTCAGTTTAAAAAAATGTAATCTTTTAATTGTTAATGTTCCTAACTCAAAATTGCTTAAAACGATATAATTTTGAAAATCTCTAAATTAGTTGATTCATTCTTCAATTTAGAGTACTAAAAATCTTAGCGCGGATTTACATATTTTTTAAGTCTTTGAATTGCACAATTTACCAAAGTTTAACATTTATTTGTTTATTTTGCGTTTATATTTCAAACAATTTAGGCTTTAAGGTCCTTCAAGGTGGAAAATAAATAAATTATGTGATTTTACTTTTTATAAATAAATGTCACAAATGTAAATTTGAAAGAAATAAAAAATTGTGCGCGCTACGCGCGTTAATTATCCTTTCCTTAGAGAAAAATCTACTAAGTGGAACTACTTAAAAAATTAATTTTTTTGTTCATAATTCATCACTGTAGTTGAAAAATCATTTCCTTTTAAAATTGAACAATTTTTTTTACACATTTTTAAAAATTATTTCGTCAACTGAAAATTTGAGAATTCGATGTTTGGTTGAATATTTATCTTCTTCAGTTGAAAAATAAACTACATATTTCTTTGAAAATTTCTGTGTTTCGTTAAAGATTATCTTTTTTTTGTAGAAAATTCTTTTTTTAAATTGGAAATTAATTTTCGTTTGACTGAAAATTAGTGTTTTTATTGAAAACCAATTTTTTTAACTAAAAATTTAACTTAATTTTTTGTCGAAAATTGTTTTTTCATGCAAATATATTTTATTTGTTCAAAAATGTTTTTCTCCAACTGAAATTCAAACTATTCTATTTTTTGTTGAAAATTGATCTTTTTTAATTGAAAACTCATCTATTTTGTTGAAAATTGGTCTTTCCTGGTGGAAAATTAACATTTTTTGTTAAAAATATCATTAAAAATTAAAATATTTGTTTTAAAACTTAACATCTAATTATTCAATTTTTCTTCGAAATTTTTTGTTATAAACTTTCAATCTTTTTGGCTGAAAATTCATCTATTTGTGTAAAAATGGAACTATTTTTTTGTAAATTGATTTTAGTTGCTTAAAAAATTATTTCTTTAACTTAAAATTAAATTATTCTATTTTTGTCAAAAATTGATCTTTTTTAGTTGAAATTTCATCTATTTTGTTGAAATGTTTGTTTGTAACCTTTGGTTGAAAATTCAACCATTTGGTAACAAATTTATTTTTTTGATTGAAGATGAAAAACTATAGATAAAAGTTCATTCCTTTGGATAAAAATTTAAACAATTTGGTTGCAAATTCGTTTTTTTGTTGAAAATGAATTTTTTAAATTAAAAATGTAGCTATTTAATTTTTGCTAGAAAGTTGATCTTTTCAGTTAAAGATTCACTGATTTGATTTAAAACTCGTCTTTTTAAGCAGAAAATTCAACAGTTATTGTAGAAAATGCATATTTTTGAGTTGTAAATTTAGCTTTTTTTTAAATTCGTGATGGTTTTCTGTTTCTTTTTAGCATGAAGTTGCAAGCAATTCAAACAATAGTTTCTGTGCATTATTTTAGTTCGCTAGTATGTACCACTTTTCAATCTGAAGTTTGCAAAGTAAAATAGTACGAAGGATGGCTTCAAACCAAGATGATTTGGTATTATAGTAGGACGCCAAAAAAATGATCATGGAGAATAGACATAAGGAGCCCAAAGTCCTGTACATTGACTTCACCAAAAACGAGCATTTTTCTGTCGGATGTAGAAACAATAACGCATCGAAATGCTAGATCTTCTCGAGCGCGGCGCTAGTGTGGTACGCGTAGCGATGACTGCCGTTATGGTCCGTGTAAATATAACCTGATTTAACCTCAAGGTACAAACAAAAATAGAAACCCGGTTATGAATATAATGTAACTAAATTCCAAAGGAAACCTTTAGTGAATTTTAAACTGGTGAAAACTCCCATATTTATAAAATACAATAATTCTGACTTTTACGTTGAAATCTAAAAATATTAATTATTCTCTATTCAAATCTTTATACCTACGAGGGTTATAGTAATTCGTTAGCGCAATAATTCAAAAGTACCTACCTCGTCCATTGCAGGATGACTACAATTATACCCACTTTAAAAAAGATGTTTCGCGATGATTAATATTATTTCAATCTTTTTATTTAAGTGACAATTTATCTACATGTTATTCACATATCACAGAGATATAAATTTTGAAAAATGTCAATAGATGTGAATATAGGCATACGCGTGCCACACCAGCGCCATACGTGGGAACGAGACGTATTGTAACTATGTTCGTACGACAAAAATTTGCTCATTTTCGGTTACACTACTTTGGTCTCCTTATGTCTATTCTCCATGAAAATGATGCTCAATTAAAATGGAACCATAGTTTTTACGGTGTAAATAATGAAAAATATACTCTTCGTAATGAATGAAAAATATCAGTAACCTTTGGACATTTAAGATTTTAAGTATCATTTTGGCATTAATTCGCAGAATTGATGTGAGGTACAGAGGTCTCTACACGAAGCGATAAAATATACAGAGATGTTGAAACCGAACGAGACTCAAGCGGAAACTCTAGAAGAGAGAACATTAGAACATGTTGCTGTTGTAGGACATGTAATTGCGCCTACGATTTGCGAAAAGGACGCGCGACGCCATTTCTCTCTCTGGGAATACGAGAGCGAGTGAAAAGTTCGAATTAGAGACGAGAGGACTTATATGCGTAGAAAGCGATCGAATGATAGTTTTTCGCGGGATTTCTCAATCGATCTGCGTGATGTGCCGGATCGCTAGAGCCAACACTTCATGTACCATCTACATTCTACACCGACGGAAACAGCCCAAGATATATGTACTATATAAAGCTAACATAACCGCCGTATAATAGATGATGCAAATGAATTATTGCGACAATTATTTTCCCATGATGCTTATTTCTCAGACTATCTACATTTTCAGGAATAATACTTCACACTTTCATAAATCAACACGCAGACAAATGTTTCTTTGAATGAAACACATCCTTTCTTTGATGTAGGGTCAAACAAATACTTGGTGAATTAGAAAAAAAAAATTAATTAAATAATTTGTTTCGAATTAAAGAAATTATACATTTGCGGTCGTAGATAAACATCGTTATCAATTTTAGAGGGGAGGGGTTACACGAAAAAACTAGGGTTGGTAACAGTTTGGGGGAGGGACTCCAGTGGAAGCAACGTTACGAACTTAGATAAAAAAACTAAAAAAAATGATTTGGTTAAATCAACACAAATTTTGTTGGTTCAACCATAGAATATGGTTATTATATGGACAACAAAATATTTGGTAGACCCAAATAAATTATTTGGTTGTTTTAACCAAATCATTGGGAAGATGGCGTATTTGGTTGATTCAACAAGAAAATTTCGTTGGACCAAACAAATATTTTGTTGAATCAATAATAATTCGTTTGATTCAACCCAATTTTAATGTATATCCAAGAAAACAGTTCTTTTGGTTCGAGAAACTTTTTTTTCTGAGTGCGCTTTTCTTGATGATAAATTTTAAGAAAGTTTGCGACTTTTGCGAAAGATGTCCCTGCAACGGTTCAGTTTAATAATAACATAATAAGTTTGAAAATCACTTTCGTATTTGGGTTAAATTTTTCGTCTAAAAAAAGTTAATTTTTAACCACAAAAGAAATGAATTTAACACTCTTTCCCATGTTCCCCTTTTTTTTAAGAATATCCGTTTTTTTCTATTTTCAATAAATTTCCGCTTTTTCTCAATTTCTTAATTAAACTTTCCTTTCAGTTAAAAACTCTACTTTTCAGTTGAAAATTTAATTATTTTGTTGAAAATGCAACTTTTTTTTTATAAACTCATCTTTTATGGTCACAAAATTACAACTTCGTACAAATAGCAGGATTTTGTCGGTACAAATTGACCTGGAAAAGGGGCTATTTGTACGGAAATTTTAATACAAATAGTCAGATTTCCTTGTAAAAAATTGATCTTTTTGATATGCAGATTCATCTCTTTGGTTGAAAATTTAACTATTTCGTTGAAAATTCTTTCCTTTTGTGGTTCAAAATTAACTTTTATTAGACTAAAGATGTAACTATTACATTTTTAGTTACAAATTAATCCCTTTTAGTCAAAAATTCAACTATTTTAGTAAAAATTTATCTTTTTTTATTAAAAATTCATATTTTTCGTTAATAATTCATCTCTTTCGTTCGAAATTTAACTATTTTATTGAAAATTTGTATTTTTTATTCCATTCAACCATTTTGGATTTAAATAAAAATCTTTTTTGTTTAACATATCAATTACACTTTCTTGTTGAGAATTTATCATTTTTGTTTGAAAATTCAACTACCTGGCTGAAACTTGAACTATTTTGATATAAATAATTTTTTCTAATGAAGATTCATCATTTTAGTTGAAAATTAATCTTTAGAGTGGGAAATTTAACCACCTTCTCTAAACTGAAAATATAACTATTCCATTTTTAATTGAAAGTATATATTTTCAATTGAAAATTGATCCTTTCTATTTGAAAATTCAACTGCTTTGTAGGAAATTTGTCTTTTCGGCTTGAAAACTTAATAATTTGGTAGAAAATTAAACTATAAATATAGTTGAAAATTAACTTGTCTGTTAAAATTTTTTATTTTCGTATTAAAAATTCAACTATTTTGTAGAAAAGACGTATTTTTTATTTTAAATTCATATCTTTGTAAATCTTTTTGGGTAAAAAATTCAAATGTATGGTTGAAAATTCAACTATTTCTGAAAAAATTACACGATTGTATGGAAAAACGGAATAGCTGGTAGAAAATTAACTTTTTTGTTGAAAATTCATAGTGTCGGGTAGAAAATTAAACTGTTTTCTGGAAAATTCATGCATTTCGCTGAAAATTTGTCTTTTTGGATGGGAAATTAATTTTCTTTCTTAAAAAATCATCTTTTTGGCTGCGGATACAATTATTTGGTTAAAAATTAATCTTTTTTAGTTTATTCTGATTAGTAGAAAATTCGTTTTTTTTTTCTTGAATTTTTTTTTTTTTAACTAAAAATGTAACTATTCCATTTTTGGTTAAAAACTTATCTTTTTTAGTTAATAATTCAAGTATTTGGTTAAAAATTCAACTATTTTGAAACAAAATGCAATCATTTTGTGTCAGGTTGAAAATTCAACTCTTTTGTCGAAAAATAATCTATTTTGTTGAAAATTTGTCTTTTTTATATTATATTACTGAAATAATTTTTTTAATTAAAAAAATATCCCATTAATGCTCATGACTCAGTTACCATATTTTACAGAAAAAAATTGATTACGATTAACCATTCTAGAGTTATCATAACTCAGTTGCTAATAATAATAAAGAAATTTTTAACAGTTTTTATTCGTAATTTATTGAGATTTTATTTAAAAAGTAAAAAGTGTTAATTTTTTTTTGATTGGTTTATTTAAAAAACAAAATTTATTTGACATTTTAAAACCTGTTTTTCGTGAGATATTTTTCTCATAAAAATCAGAAGTACTTCAAACTATGTATACTATGAATGTTTTAGTTGATTTTTTATCTGGTACGTCTCACAACTATTTTATGATAAAAGACAAACTCTTCGCCACAACTTTTTTTGAGAAAGATCCATTTTTTATTATTTTTTTGAAATCAAAATGCTCAGTTTTTTTTCAAAAAGAATGCCAGATATGGAAGTAACTTCAAAGAGAGAAATAATTTCTGGTAAAAATTACTACAAAAAGACGCCATTAATACTTTTTAATCTCAGTTTTTTTTCATGAATTATTTGAATTGACTGAAGTTATTTCTTTATTTAAAAAATGTTATCAGCTTATAATAAAAAGTTGTCAATGTCGAAAAAAAGTACAATCCTATATTTCCCACCTAAAACAATATATCGGAAAGAATTTTTACAAAGAACAATTTTTCATTCATAACTGTTTTCATATCTCGCTTCGATTTCGAGAAAAATTGAGTAGTTCGAATTTTTCAAAATAGTTCTAAGACCCAGTATCTTTTAAAAGAAAAACATTGGATCACTTAGATTTAATTTTCAAACAAAAATTCTATAAAAACCAATTATAAATATAATTTTTTCAAAAACTAAGCGTTTTTCAAAACATAAAAGATTGGAACATGTTCAGTACAAGCTACAAGCTATACAAAATTGATATAAGTGTGAGGATTCAATTTTAATTTAAATCAATTATACTTATTACATAAACAACCTTATATCGATCAGAGGTAAGACTTTGTAATAAAAGATTGCAAATTGTAAATGATTATTCATGGGCTTCACGACTTTCCACATTAAGGGAGCAATGCAATCATACCACGATTTATTTTAATTAAATCCTCTTTTAATTGTAATTTTTATATCTGATAATAACATTAATAAATGTTTTTTACTTTTATAACTATTAATATTATGAACAATTATAGTTTTTTCAAAACTAGGGGCTTAATGTACCTTTCTCAATTGATAAATGAATTTACGAGATGTAATATTACAAGACTCGGAAACTATATTGTCGTAAAGTCTATAGTTATTGAATCATAAAATCAACCATTAACTGCTCTTTAAGATGTTTCACTTTGCAAAATCATCCTACACATTATTATAGATAATGAGGTCATTAAGCTGGCAGTATAATGCTGAAAATTACTCTTTATAGACAGTAGTTCCATTTCTCAGGTTTTACTCTCCTAATAGTTAGTTTAAAAACTATTTTGATTGTAGCCATAAATCATATGGAATATTAAATATAATTTGTTTACCCTAGATAATTAGGAAAATAATGAAAAAGGTGTTCACAAATATGTATTTTTTAAATAAACGCTTATGGTGGGAAAATAATTAAAATATTAATTTCTTTCTATAGCAAGCTCTTGGTTTAGATGAAAGTGTATTCTATATCATATTCATCTAAAGGAATATTCACTATGAAAGTTGATAAACAGGCTTTATGAAATCGATACAAATTCACTTTTAAATTCTAGATCCTACAAGCTAATTTACATAGTCGATTAACCAGAAGCATTGAACTGAGTAGCTTCAGCTTGTAAACAAACTAATTCACTATTCATATAATTATTTTATCATATCTCAAATTAGATGTTGGTTTTGAGTTCCCTCTTGGAAAAAGTATTCATCTGCCTCGTAAATAGAAATGTTTCATAAATCATATTTAGTTTCTATAAAATTTGATGACTTTTTTCTTCAATTTAAAGTCCTTTTAAACTTGAGTAACTATGAATAAACAATTTTCGTGTAAAGTAAGATATCTATTTGTTTAGTACCTTATTAAATTACCATACATATTTCAAATTGTTATGCAAAGAGATAAACTCTCAAATCAAGAGTTCTTTATTTAACAAAACCAATTTTAATAAATAAATTTCAAACCGACCATTTAAGTTCTAGAAACTATATTGTTTGAGTAATTTTCTATGGAAATAAAAAAGTCTTGTTTGTTATTAGCTGCCGAGACATATTATCAACAAACTACATTCTTGCATTACAAAACCACAGGTCTGGCGTAGACACCTCACATAATCAACTTAGCAGTTATGTCTTATGTCACTTTACGTAAAACTAAGGTGTTTTTCCCTTATTAGACGACCACTGGTTTTTGCTTCGTTTCTGGAGAACGAGCGCTCTCAAGAGAAAAATCTAACTTAATTTGCAATCAGGAAGTGGAAATTTGACATTCATTTGATAGGAAGAGCACACGTCTGAACTCCAGTCACTTCGCTG
>CAKNWT010294875.1:4356-18306 GCA_932066315.1 Andricus coriarius | reverse complement strand
ATAACGAACATGGTTCATTTCTCGAAGTCAAGAAGAACAATGTCAGGCCTCGAATGCGGAGCAGAAACAATTGTCGAGAATATGAAGTTCCAGTATATCCGACACTTCTCATTCTCGACAATTGACTCTATTTGCCTAGGAGCATTTAGAGGAGCGGTATTTGTGCTGATGCCGTAAGAGTGGCAGAGATGATCATAAAGCACTCTTAGTGCCGCACTGTACTTTTGGATGTAGGTCGTTCCCGCATGAATTGGACAACCAGATAGCATGTGTCCTACATGCTCGGGGTGTACATGACACGCTCTGCAGCTATCATCGGGAATGCCTTGGCTCAAAATGTGGCGACGGTATGCTAGAGTGGAAATGACACCATCTTGGCATGCCAAAATGAAACCCTTCGTGCCTGACTTCAATCCGGGTGATCTAAGGAAAGCAAACGCTAGCTCATACGACATCGACAGATCCTCCACATTTCTGTGGAAGATACCATGCATCTTCTTCTCGAGGAGCTGTTCGCGGAAGTTTTTCTCCTGTGCTTTCTTAATCCCGATATCGAGGGATCTGAGCTCGTCCTTCGTCTATGGAACCACTCCAAATGAATAGAGTAATACCGGGACGGCAAGTATGTTCGTCGCAGATACTTTGTTCCTCGCCGACAGTTCGGAAGACCAACTCCGTCGAATGAGACGTTTGTATCTGCATCGGAGAGTATCCTTTATAGATGTCACGTCCTGAATGCGGCTCTGTGGCACGCCCAGGTATGTATAGGTCTCTCCAGCGCTAAGGTATCGTATAGCGCTTCTGTCGACGAGCTCAGGGTCTTCCGGGATTCCATTAAGTTTTCCTTTCTTCAGATAAACCTTGGCGCATTTTTCTAACTCGAACTCCATTCCAATTTCTTGAGTGTACTTTTTGACAATGTCTAGAGCTAGATGTAGTTTCTCTTGATTTTTAGCATAGATCTTAAGATCATCCATGTAAAATACATGAGTGACTAGAATCGAACCGATGGGCCTATGACAAAGCCACTGAACGCGTCTTCGGGTTGCGGATAGAGGATCCCTGTACCAAGGGTTTCTGCTGAATATCGTTACAACAATTAATAGGCAGTCGCGTACAATTGTCGAGGGATGGTCCCGAAGGAATAACTCCTAAGCGGAGGCGTAGCAACCGTGCCGAAAGCCTAATGACACCTGGGTTAGGTGTCTTAAACGGTGACTCTGGGATACCGGGCGACCTCTCAGAGTATGCAGCCTTATCCTTGCATGCGGGGCTCTACAAGGATGGACGAACACTTTCCCTAGCTGCTCGTGGGAACAACAATGACAACGTCAAAACACCAAAAAGTTTTAAATGCGGTTCAAAACTATCGAACGCGCAAAGCACCCGACAATGGGTCGGCGAACAATGCCGATAATCCTAGAGATTGGGGTGCTGCAAGTAATAATTTGAATGGCAACACGACGATGCATCGGCGAAACGTCCACATTGAGTGGACGAATCCACTCAAGGATGACGTGCTAGACTGCTACGATGTTAACATTATCCATGTTCGCTTAATGGCTTTATGGCGTATTTGCACACTCTGTGGTGCCAGAAACACCCAAGGGTTCAGTACGCGAAATCAACACGCCTACCTCTTGAAAAATGCACATGTACGCGGAGCGCTTCCCCAAACGCTGTTTGAACAAGCTGCAGGCTGAAATAGATGCCTCCCTTCGTGAGGATATCTCGGAGAAGTCCGACCTCTGGACAATCAATTGATCAGTTTATGCTGCTGCAAAAGCATTGACTGATTCAAATCGAAGTCTAAAACCGACGATGGTCATCATCTCTCAGAAAGTGTCTGCTTTCCGCGATTGGTCTTAATGTCGCTTCCTCAGCTTCGTCTGCAGCTTGTTCAAGCAGCGTTTGGGGAAGCGCTCCGCGTAGATATCCATTTTTCAAGAGGTAGGCGTGTTGATTTCGCATGCAGAACTTCTGGGTGTTTATGTCACCAGGGTGGCCACAGAACCGGGAAAAAGCCGGGAATTCGGAACAACCGGGAAAAACCCGGGAATTTCGTTCAAACTCCGGGAGAAAAATGAAGACTCTATTATAGGGATAATTCGAGCAGGCAGCAAGTATTGACTGAATAAATAAGTTAGACTGTTTTGTTACGATAATTTGCCTTTTTCAGTGTAGTTATACAGAGTAATTACGTGTATGTGTACTCACGTACTGAAAGCCACAACACATTGAAAGAATAAAATCTTACGAAACACCTTCGAATTTTGTTGCACGGATTCTTCGAAAAATCTTCATTTTGTCCTTGTTTAAAACGATTAAATTTTTCCAAATTAGTTTATTTGATAAAAATTGTGAAGAATTTTGCAGGGAAATCCCGAAAACACGTCAGAACTGTTACTAAAAAAACCGGGAAAACTTTCGAAATGTACCCAGGAAAACCGGGAAATTAAAATCCCTTATCATGTGGCCACCCTGTGGCACCACCGATTGTGCATACGCGCCATGAAGCCATAAAGCGAACAGGGATAATGCTGGCATCGTAGCAGTCTTGCACGTTATCTTTGAGTTGATTCGTCCACTCAATGTGGACGTTTCGCCGGTACATCGTCGTGTTTCCATTTAAATTATTATTTGCAGCACCCCGAACTCTAGGGTGATCCGCACTGTTTGCCGACCGATTGTCGGGTGCTCTACGCGTTGGATGATTTTGAACCGTATGTAAAAATTTTTGGTGGTTTGATGGTGTTATTGTTATTCCCACGAGCAGCTATGGAAAGGGTTTGTCCGTCCTTGTAGAGCCCCGCATGCAAGTATGAGGCTGCATACTCTAAAAGGTCTCTCGGTATCTCAGAGTCACTGTTTAAGACACCTCACCCAGGTGCCATTCAGCGTTCGGCACGGTTGCTACGCCTCCGCTTAGGAGCTATTCCTTCGGGACCATCCCTGGACAATTGTCCGTGACTGCCTATTAATTGTTGTAACCATATTCAGCAGAAACCCTTGGTACAGGGATCCTCTATCCGCAACCCGAAGATCCGTTCGGTGGCTTTGTCATAGGCCCTTCGGTTCGATTCTACATATATACATATTCTATATATATATATATATATATATGCACACTCAAAAAGTCAAAGTTGTCCGATTTAAGTTAAACTTACTTTCCGCTTTTTTACTATAAAGTACTCCGGGACGCGCATGACGCTGGCACTCGCGCCCCGCGGCGCAGCGTGGTTTCTTCATGATACTGTTTTTACGAAAAGTAATATGGTGATTTTATGGATTGAGTAAAATTAATGCTCGGAGGTTTTTTTGTGCTGATATCTGGTCTTCTATCTCCCTTTCTTTCCGCCTTTATGTTTTTTAGTGACAGTTGTTTTCACTTTGTTTTCTAATTTTCGTGTCTTCTCTTTTGGGAAGCAGTCGCATTCCGTGGCTGAAGAAAATTTTTTCAATTGAAGTCTCCCATCTTCAGTAGGTATAAATGCATGTTATTGCAAAGGCCCTTTGATTGTCACTGCAGCATCGAATCAGCTTTTCAGATCTTAAGCAGTGGGTTCGTTATCTTCATTGCTACTAAAAATGATTTTAGTTTCCTTGCAGTACTTCTGTGCCCACTGAAATAGGGATGGAGCATCTAGGATGCGATCTTCAGCGGAATATTGTAGGCTAATCCTTGCTCCGTTTCGTTCCTATGCTATCACATCATCCCTTACCATGAGCGGTAGGATGGTAATGCCACTCAGCTGGAATTCCGAAATCTGCCTTGTGAGCTAGGATATTAGCAAAATTGCTCTTGTTCTTAAAATGCTGACCTGCTCGATCTGAGACGTATTACACCTTTTGGACTGCAAAATTTGCCTTGAGATAATTCACCATTATCTTCTGGTACTCATAAACGGCAACAGTGTCATGACCCAAATTGTCGCATATGATTGCCATGCTTTTGTGCTTGAGTTATACATCTTTTACGTAGTAAATAACTACTATGAATATTGTGGCCTGATCATTATTCCAGTTAAATCCTTGCGCGAAGTTTTGGAGCACAAACTTGAAGTTCTCAGCGAAATCAAATGATATAACGAATTCACCATTTTTCAAAGTGATCTTCAGATTTTTTAAAAATAATGACTGCTCAGTAATGCTTCACAAAGCTCATTCACAAATTCATCAACAATCATGATCAGCGTCTTTAAAGTGCATCTGTCAGTCTGCAACCATGAATCAAATTTGATTTTTTTCAAATCCTCCTCATCAAAAACTTGAATTAAATTATCTTTAATTTTAGTAATACCGGGGAAATTTTGGCATTCTCCTAATTGGCTGGAACTTTTCGCACCAGAGCACAAGTTAACTTTAAACAAGCGCGATAAACATTTAAAATTAACTCTGGATCGTTCGTTAAATATTGCTTGTTTATTTGTTTTAGCATCAACTTTGCGTTTCCATGGTGAATACAAACGCATACTGTGTGGATACCGCTTTCCCTGCTAAAACACAATGTTTCGGTCTGATTTGTGTGAATTTCGTGAAGCCTATTCTAATATCTTCATAATCTGACTGGAATCCTGCATACAATTAATTTAAATTGCACAAAATCAATCTTTTCTGAACGAGAACTTTCTTGTCACCCGAACAGACACAATCTTTCATTCCAGGCATTAAGCGACTCATGTCGTCACGCTCATAAAATTTGGATAGGAGATCTTCATTTTCAAGACTCAAAGGCCTTCCTCTGTTTGGCGTAGGTGGAGTTGAAATCCCATTGTTAGCAACTAACTTCTTTGCATTTTTAACTTGTCTTTCGGATGTCTCGAATTCGATCATTAGTTGTCTGAGAGTCCAAGACTTTGGAGCAAGTGTGAGAAGTTGAATTTTCTCAGCTGTACTCGTTGATGATTTAAACTTCTCTTCAAATTGATCTAGAACTTCAACTGCGGCCTCATGATATGTGTCATTTGACAGCGTAACATTCATCTCGAGTTTTCCGAAGGATATGTCTGGATCGTCATCATCATTTGACATGTTTACTTTATTTGGCATGATGATTTCATTAGCTTCAACATCATCAACGTTTTCATTCGCAAGAAAATCATTAGGAGGCTGATCGGTGTCATCTAAATTTGACGCTGGTATTTCTTTCAGTATTTAGCGTCTTGTTGGGATTCTCCTTCTAGAAAGGATTAAAGTAATTATCAGCCCATGTCCTTTTGAGAATTTTTAGTGCTTTGTCAACTACCGGATGAAATTTGAAACTCATCTCTCTAATGACGGCGGTCTTCATTTGTTTCCTATAATAACCTGACGAGAAACAAATAAAGGAGAAGTGACTTCCGGAAATACATATCCGTTGATTTTTTCAGCAGGCGTCTGAATAAAATATTTGTTATTTATCAACAAATTTGTGCTACGGGCGGGGCTCAAGAGCCAGCGTCATTAGAGTACTGAAGTACTCCACGCTTATTTTCATAAATTAAACATTTGAATCCCACTTTGTAATATACATAGTCTTATAGGAAAAGACCTAAGTCTTCTTTCAAGACCAAAGAAAACCTGTATCATTTCGAAAATAAGTCAAATTTATTTTTGACCTTCATTTTTTAAGGTCAAATATATATTTTTTTGTCGAAAAAATGCGTAGCACCAATCGAAAGGGCGTGAAAAATCCTATCGAAAATGTCCTAGACAACATTTTTTTCATCGCTATTAGAAGAGTTGGTAATAAAACACTCTTAGTGCCGCATTGTGCCTTTGGATGTAGGTCATTTCCAAATGAGTTGCACAACTAGATAGTATGTGTCCTACATGCTCGGGGTGTGCATGATACGCTCTGCAGCTATCATCGGGAATGTTTTGGCTCAAAATGTGACGACGGTATGCTAGGGTGGAAATGACACCATCTTGACATGCTAAAATGAAACCCTCCGTGCCCGACTTTAATCCGGGTAGTTTAAGGAAAGCAAGCGTTAGCTCATACGACATCAACTGATCCTCCATATCTCTGTCGAAGATGCCGTGCATCCTCTTGTCGAGAAGCTGTTCGCGAAAGTTTTTCTCCTATGTTTTCTTAATCCGGGCTCACCCCAGATATTGAAGTCAAGGCCCAGTGTTTCAGCAGCCTCCTCCGCTGTTTTGTACAGAAACGCCCCTTTGCCCACTTCTTTGTTTCTTCCTGACCATTTTACGAAGAGGGTCTCGTCCATTTGCGGCTATATGTGATATACCTAAAATAATCCTGTTGTGAAAATATTTAAGATTCAGTATTCCGTGACCACCTTGACGGCGTGAGATATAAAGTTGCGGAACAGAACATTTCAGGTGCATGCTTTTGTTCATGTGCATAACCTTTCGGGACCCGATGTCGAGGGATCTGAGCTCGTCCATTGTCCATAGAACCACTCCAAATGGTGTTTTTTTCTAATCCAAATTCCATTCCAATCTCCTGAGTATATTTTCCGACAATTCCTAGATCTAGGTGTAGCTCTTTATTTTTAACATATATCTTAAGATCGTCCATGTAAAATACATGAGTAGACCTTATGCTTTCGATTCCCAGGTTTTCCGCAGACGTACCCTTCGGAATGACGAAACGCGAGAGATAGTGGCAATAATATAAGGCAAAAAAGGATTGGATCTTGTTTTCCAAAGCGGCATCAATCTCTCTATGCACCTCACGATGTGCGGATGAAGCTTTAAGCTTTACAACAGACAGATGATGAGTCTATGGGCGGTTCAATCGAAAGCTTTCCGGTAATCAATCCAGGCCATCGATAGGAAGCGGTGGTAGGATGCTGCGTCTTTGCAGACTTATCTGTGGATGAACAAGGTCTTCCGACATCCTGCTACGCCTTTCTTTTAGCTGCGTGGTTCGTACATTTCGCGCCACACAGGTCCGATTGTCTAAATAATCCTATCATTTATGATGGCTGTGAAGCTCTTATGCGGGCCAGATACAGGTGTTATGAGGGCATTGCACAGCTACTTGAAGCTATTTATGTTCTTTAAGCCTTCTTTTAGTCGATGCTGGACAGTAACTGGAATATCTTGAGATAGTCGAGATAGGCATTTCGCGCGCTAACTGTCGAACCTTGGTGGTAAAATTCATCGGGAAAATCTCCACGAAGCTCGTCATGCAGTTCAGCCAGATCTTTGGGCTTTAAAGAAACCTGGATTTTGATGTTCCTCCAGGTCCTAAAGCATCGCTCTTCCTCTATTGGATGCTTGCTCACGCTTGGTCTCTGGGTCGTCTCTCTTTATCTGTTGCCAGCTTGTTCTGGCTGCGGTAGTGTAGGCGCTCCGCTTACATAGCCCCTTTTCCGGAGTTGTTCGGCATGGTTTCGTAGACGTTGACGCGAAAAGTGTGAGGGCTCTGGGTGTTTCCCGCACAATAGAGCATGCAGTCGTCCCATATAACCTTCTCGTTCAGGGGCCATACTGATATCGTAGCACTCTAGCAGGTCGTCATTGAGTCGATCCGTCCACCTAAAGGTATTGAGACTCCGCCGGTCCATCGGATTGACTCCGTCTTGATTGACTCCCCCAACTCTAGGTTACTTACTATAACTATGTTTGGTGTTATCATTGTTGTTCCCAAGAGCAGCTACAGAAAGGGGTTCGTTCATCCTTGGAGAGCCCCGCATGTAAGGATAAGGCTTCATACTCTGGAACGTCACCCGGTAACCTAGAGGCACCGACTAACAAACCTCACGGAGGCAACATTCAGCTTTCAACACGGTTATTACCCTCTATCTGCAACGTTTGCACGTTCCATTCCAGAGGAATCGAAACCGAATATATATATATATAATCGAACGTGCAAACGTTGCAGATAGAGGGTAATAACCGTGTTGAAAGCTGAATGTTGCCTCCGTGAGGTTTGTTAGTCGGTGCCTCTAGGTTACCGGGTGACGTTCCAGAGTATGAAGCCTTATCCTTACATGCGGGGCATGTAAGGATATAAATATATAATCTCTCAGTTTTCGGATAGAGCGTCCCTGTACCAAGGATTTCTGCTGAATATGGTAACAATAATTAATAAGTAGTCGCGGATAAATGTTCAGGGATGCTCCCGAAGACACCTCACCGAGGCACCATTTAGCTTTCAGCACGGTTGTTACGCCTCCGCTTGGGGGTTGATTCCTTCGGGACCAACTCTGGAGAATTGTCCGTAGCTGCATATTAATTATTGTAACCATATTTAGCAGAAACCTTTGGTACAAGGACCCTCTATCTGCAAGTCCCGAAGGAATAAGCTTCACGCGGAGGCTTAACAACAGTGCGAAAAGCTGAATGGCACCTCCGTGAGGAGTCTTAAAAGGTGGCTCTAGGATATCAGGGGGTAATCCTGGAAACGTTGTGGGTGAGAAAAGGATCGAAACTTAACACAGCTGGAAGGCACAGGCAATGCGGGAAGATGGAAACAACGTTCCCAGCAGAGAGCACAGAACGACTGCCTAGTCCGGCGACGGTACGCATGTCGCCCGACGCTTCTGGACCCCTCGGGGGATTTCGCCTCGACTCGGGTGCAGCCCGGCAACCCTTTCGTGCAGGGCTGTACGTAGTTCCATTTGATGGTAACAATTCTATTACACCCCCACTCCACCGCGGTTCGGGTGTATACACTCGAACTCCAAAGATACGAGCTCCAAAGATACTCTTTGACAATGTCTACAGCTAGATGTAGTTTCTCTTGATTTTTAGCATAGCTCTTAAGATCATCTATATAAAATACATGAGTGACCTTATGCTTTCGATATCCAGGTTTGCCTCAGAGGGAACTTTCGAAATGGCGAAGTGCGAGAGATAGTGGCAATAATGTGAGGCAAAAGAGGAGAGGGCTAATGGTGTCGCCCTGAAACACATCTCTCTGAAAGGTGACACTTTTAGTGATCACACGATATTTTCCAGATGAGATAGTAAATCTGGTTTTTCAAAGCGGCATTAATCTCTCTACGCACAGGTCCAATTGTCCGAACAATCCTATAATTTAGCACAGCTGTGAAGATCTTATACAGTGTGTTCAGACAAGTTATTGGTCTGTAATTTTTAGGGTCAGCTAAGTTGCCCGTCTTCGGCAGGAGCACTGTGCGCCCTTCCACCAACCATTCCAGAATAGGCTCCTCTGACTTTAGATATGAGGTGAGAATGCGGGTCAGATGCTGGTGGGTTGAAGGAAACTTCTTCCACTAGAAGGTCTTGATATCATCTGGTCACAGAGCGGAATAGTTCTTCAAGCCTCTTTATACGTTTTTTACCTCCTCGGTAGTGAGAGGTGGGCATTCCTCCTCAGGTGTTATGAGGGCACTGCACAGCTCCTTGAAGATGTTCATTTTCTTCGAGTGTTTTTTCAGTGGATGCTGGACTTCGTAGACTTCTCTCCAAAATGCCTCGACCTTCTCTGGTGTGGGCGGGTGGACGACTGTAACTGGAGGGTCTTGGAAGAGTCGAGATGGGTCAGAAAAAAACTGTTTATTTTATCTGACCCACCTCTCTCTCCGCTCTAGACTTCTTCTAGCGTTAGATAGTTCTCGTGTTCTGTCAACAATATGCTGCCTGATGGTCAGTAGCTTTGACTGGCTAGAATGGGCGGTCTATTAGCTATAACTATTGGCAGTCTCATAATGTCGATCATGCTTTTTAACGGATAAAAGTCAAGCTTTCTTTTAAAATTACTTTACAAAGATTCAAAAGTACCCGAAGAGTTGCAAATGTTAAATAAAGATTTGAAATCGTAACTTGTTTATGGATATCAACCATTTTTTTAAATAATAATAATTATGTAAAATAGTGAGTGAGCTACTATCGCATATACTAACAAATTCAAACAGATGATAAGTCTATGGGAGGTTGAATCGAAAGCTTTCCGGTAGTTAATCCAGGCCATCGATAGGAAGCAGATAGAGAGCCTCCCACGAGATCCTCCGACAAGAGCTTATCGAACCTCCCACGAGGGCCTCCAGAGCCTCCGAGAACGACGTACGGAGCCTCCTACTGAGACCTCCAGAACCTCCACGAGTGCCGCCAAAGCATCCTATGGCGACCTCCTGAACATTCTACGAGGACCTCTAGAACCTCCAACACTTCACACGAGAGCCTCCGGAGCATTCCACGAGAACCTCCAGAGCCTCCCACGATGAACTCCAGAACCTCCCACGAGGGCCTCCAGAGGCTCGCACGAGAGTCTCCAGAGAGTTCCGCGAGAACCTCCAGAGCTTTCAACGAGGGTCTCTAGAGCTTCCTTTTTCAATGAATCGCATATTGCCTTCTTTTCTATTAATCTTTTTGTCAGTTATCCCTATCTATACCTGTATAATGCCTCCTCCCTTCTCATTAATCCCTAAATGTATTTAGTAATTTACAGGCACATTTGTCTTTCTGTTGTCAGTTTTTTATGAATATTGAATATTACTGTGTATAAAGTCTATTTTGCACAATTTTGCAAAATCAAGATTATATTAAGTGTATCAAGAAATATTTGCTTGGACTTTCATTTTTGAAAATAGAATTTTCGTTTTTTCAAAGAATACTTGAAATAAAAAAAGAGCATGAAAATCCGTATTCTGTATTTGGAAAAAGATTTTTATTTAAAATTAACAAATAGTGCACAAGAAACTAAAGTACAAGATATAAAAAAAAGAAGGACGGAATTTTTCATACCAATTATTAGTCAAAAATAGTGACCATTATTACTATTTGGAATCAAAGTTGATAAATCGGTCTTGAACTATACAATAATCTTCGTAAGTATAAAATTGATAATTTTAGCACATATTTGGAATATTTTGATTAATTATTGTAAAGTATTCACCTAAGTTCGGCATGAACACCTACCACGGTTTTCGGGAACCTGAAGTGTGTTGACATGAACATCCATGCTCCTCATCTTGAGCAGATTTCACGGTAATGGAGACGGAAGACATTACACGGTGTAACCGTAGTTATCACGTAGAGAAATAGAATTTCGGAGGTTTCAATAAATGAGAATTCATTCGGGTTTGAAAGTATAATAAGTACGAAATCAATAAATACAAGGAAAAATTGAATAGAAATAAATAAATCTAGCTAAACTACATTTAAATCTGCTTGTGAAAAAGTAGCTAGAAAATGGAAAAATACATTAAACTTGAGTATGGAAAAATTAAAGTTAGAAAAATAT
Source organism: Andricus coriarius (assembly GCA_932066315.1). Taxonomy (NCBI): domain Eukaryota; kingdom Metazoa; phylum Arthropoda; class Insecta; order Hymenoptera; family Cynipidae; genus Andricus; species Andricus coriarius. The sequence continues at coordinate 7,145 of CAKNWT010294875.1, read as the reverse complement.
AGCCAATCCCAGTCAGAGAAATAGAATATAAGGAAGAATTAAATGCAGGCAAAAATATCGAAAGGAGATAAAAAAGTAGGAACTTATCAGGAACAAATGAAAGTCATTCGAAATAAAAGCAGACTAATCCCGAAATTAATAATACTCACAAAAATGACAGCTGGTTGAACCAACCACAGTTAATTGACAGATCCTTAGGTGCGGTATCGAGAATGGAGCGAACTCTTGGTAGATAAAATACCGTACGACGAAGAATTTGGCCAATGCCAGAAAGAACAAGACATGCAATATTAGACTCGACGTAACCATAGGCGAACCTTTTACCGCCAAACCCACAATTTGGCATTTCCTCATTTAAAGTCCCAAATAATAATAATAATAATAATAATACATGCGGGCTAAGAGACTGAGGATTATCAGCGGAGGGTTTAGGAGTTGCCTATGTAGAATAATCAGGCACGTATGATGAAAATTTGATTAGGGATAGAAGCAGGGAGAGAAAGAATTGACAAGAGCGAAATAAAATTCCAGAAACAATAATACAAGAAGAACAAGAACAATTTAATAGGGACAATATGTTATTAATAGGTGAAAGGAGCAGGGATATTTTTGCCGTCTGGGCGCTAACCTAATCCCTACCTATCGGATCTTTCACCGATCAGGTAGAGGTGCATATCACCCGGCGTGGTCAAAACGCAAAAAACCACCTGGTATTATGGAAGAGGATGCATATGGGTAATTTTTCTTGGCGCCATGTATAGCCCGGTAATCTACACTGGGGAAGGACGAGGAAGGGTGACTGTCGAGTGTTGGAAGCGTAACGAGTAAGCGTCATTGGAAATGGACTCCTATATAGGCACCTGTATATGACCCTATATAGGAACCTAAAGATCCAGCCTATAGTAGCTCTATATACAGTGGTAATAAGTCTTCATTCTTCTTTGTAAATTTGGTTAAATTTTATGTTTTTAGTTTTGACTATATCGAATGATAACGTGTTTTGTGTTTGTCGGATATTTATGTGTACTGCCTCTTGTCTAGTTATTTTATTCCCTAAATCACTACTGTACCTTTGAAATTCTATCTCTCTACGTAATAACCGTGGTTAAACCGTGTAATGTCTTCCGTGTCCATTACCGTGAAATCGGCTCAACATGAGACGTATGGATGTTTTTTTCAACACGCATCAGACTCCCGAACACCGTTGTAGGATCATCCTTTTACATGCCGAATTTAGGTGAAAACTTTGCAATAATTAATTAAAATATTCCAAATATGCGCTAAAATGGTTAATTTTGTACTTACCAAGGTTTTTGTATAGTTACAAACCGATTTATCAACGTTGATTCCAAATAGTAATAATGTACCATGCTTTCCATGCTCTTTTTATTGATCTTCAGTATTTATTGAAAAAACAAAAATTCTTACTGTCGAAAATGAAGGTCAAAGCTAATATTTCTTAATACACTTAATACAATCTTGGTATTGCAAAATAGACGTTAAACACAGTAATCTTCAACATCCATAAAAAAACGGACAAAAGAAAGACACATGTGCCTGTAAATCACTAAATACCTTAGGGATTAATGGGAAGGGAGGTGGCATTATGCAGGGGTGGGTAGGGATAACTGGCAAAAAGATTAATACAAAAGAAGATGACGATATGCGATAAATTGAAAATATGAATATAAAGAAAATAGGAAGTATAAATTTCCATATTATATTTCAAAATCAAAATTTTTTCAAGTTCATCAACTTTTCAATTAAAATAAAATCTTGTGTAAGCTCTAGAGACCCTTTTGGAAAGCTCTGGAGGTTCTCACGGAACGTTCTGGAGATTCTCGTACGAGGCTCTGGAGTCCCCCGTGGGAAGTTCAGGAGTTTATCGTGGTTGGTTCCAGAGGTCCTCGTAAGAGGCTCAGGAGGTCGGCGTTTGAAAAACCAAAAAACTAAAATTGCGTTTATGAGCATAAGTCATTTTTAATTTTTTAATGTGGTTCTCCCATACAAGTATGCATGAAAAAAGTCACAATGGCAAATGTAACATACCAGGGTTTTTCGTTGGAAGCAGCTTGGAACCCAAGTTTCGCGAATATTTAATCGTGCCGGACGTTGTAAGGCAATATTTTCCTCGTGTTCCACTGGCTCCTTCACTATAGAAGTTCAAAACAAATTCACAGCTAAGGACCTAAGAACCTACGAACCTAAGAACCTAAGGAGTTTATACACCGACTCACAGCTAAATCCAATGTCAACAAAAAAATTCTTGTAATCACTTGGTATACCGCGCGCCGCTTTTGGTGCATCCGTTCTTGCAGAAGCTTATTTTTTCAAAACAAAAAGTTTCTTCATTTTGTTCAATATAGGCTTTTAATGGAAGAAATTGCTACTTTTTGAAAGACTATTTTTAAAAAAAATCGATAATGTCGAAATTTTGCAAAAATTGACTAAAAAATCTAAGCAGAGCATTTCACATTTGAACTGACGTTAGGCAACCTATTGCTCTAAGGCCGTAACATTTTTACTATAAATTTACGACCAATATTACTACAACATGTGCAAATTTTAACATCATCTGAATACTTTCGGTTTTTAAGTGGTATCACTTGAAAAATATCAACCCAAGTATAACAATTTAAAGTAGTGATTCGAGTTCTATCTATACAAAAGTTACTTTACAGATGGCGACGTGCATACGCGCAACGAGAACTTGAATTGAAACAGAGCCTAGAAAAAAAGGGAGCTAAAAAGTTTAAGGAGAGCAAGAAACAGAACAAAATTGCATTGGA
>CAKNWT010294843.1:445-25060 GCA_932066315.1 Andricus coriarius | reverse complement strand
AATCTGATTTTTTTAAATCAAAAATACCAATTTCGGACAAAAAACACTAACATAATCCAAGATTGTTAAAAGATTTTAAATCTCGATCAAATTATAAATATTTTTGTTTGAAAATACCGATTTCCGGTGTAAAACTCCGACATAACCTAGAATTGTCAAAAAGTTGTGAATCTTCTTCGAAATATATATATATATTTTATTATTAAAAATACCCATTTCTGACGAAAAACACTGACATAGATCAAAATTGTTAAAAGATTCTAAATATTGATCAAATTATAATGATGTTTGTTTGAAAATACCAATTTCCTGTGTAAAACTCGAACATAACCTAAAATTGTTAAAAAGTTTTGAATCTTCTTTAAAATATATTTATTTTATGATTGAAAATACCAATTTTCGACAAACAACACTAACATAATCCAAAATTGTTTAAAGATGCTAAATCTTGATCAAATCATAATGATTTTTGATTGAAAATACCAATTTTCGATGTAATACGCCAAAGTAACCTAAAATTGTTAGGAAATTATCAATATTCTTTGAAATCTAATGGTTTTTTGGATAAAATCCGAAATTGTTCAAGTCTGTAATTTGTGTTAAATTCCAAAATGAACACAACCTCAAATTTTCAGAAATTTCAAGTCCTCGAACCCTGGCGGACTGGCCGATCGCAAGCATTACGCCGCAGCGTAATGCTAAAGTAATGCTAAAGTAATATGGCATTATAATGAATAAAAGAAACAAAATAAATATGTAAACTGTTGTAATTATAATAATACGTTAAATTTTACGTTAAATGGTCATGTTGTAATTGCAACAAGTTTCTTTTTCAGCGTTAAAAATGAAAAAGTAATTTGGCTGTCATTGCAGTCTGCTAACGGCGTCTTTAAGAGGGTTTCTAACATGCAGGGGCCCGACTTCAATGACAGCCAGTTTTTATTTTTATTTTTCAACGCTGAAAAAGCAACTTGTTGCAATTACGGCATGACCATTTAACGTAAAATTTAACGTATTATAATTTCAACAATTTACATATTTTTTTTTCTTCTTTTAATAATTATAATGCCATATTACTTTAGCATTACTTTAACATTACTTTAGCATTACGCTGTAGCGTAATGCTTGCGTTCCGCCTGTCCGCCAGGGACACTTTATGATTTTATATAAAAATAATATTTTGAATAATTTATTAGATAATTTGAAAGTTTGAATGTAACCGCGTAAGAGTTTTAAAAACCACACATTTTTTTAATTCGCCTAAGGTTTCCTAGAATTTTTCTTATTAAAAGGAATTATTTGTAGATTTAATTTTCAAAATTAAAAATTTAAGATATAAAACATTTTCAAGTAATGAAAAGCCAATGAGGTTTTCAGCAACAATGATTGCGAGATTTTCGAGACATATCGTTGCACCACTTTTTTAAAATAAGATTTATTTATAGATCGATTTGTGCCCAAAAATTACATTCTCATTTTTTAAATATTTTTGTACTGATATAGCTGCAGCTATCAAGCGGATTATATTCGTCACCGAACGATATCACAGCTAGGTTGGGAATATTTCCATTTAATAAATGAAGAGATGCAAGAGGAATATAATAAGTACAGAACATTGCATTATTGGGCGAAAAAGTTATCCAAATACGGAATTTCCTACAAAGGTTTTTACTTTATATTTTTTTTATCATTATTGCACGATTAAAGCCCCTGAAAATCATCGGTAAATCGGACTTCATAAACGGAGGCCAAATGGAGAAGCCATTTATTTTGTCTAGTTTTTGTATACATAATCAAAGGATTAGAAAGGCTCTCGGTAAACCCCGTCTTTTAAGGGAAAATTATATTTTTTATGTAATAATCAAGAAATCAAAATCGCACAAACTAGCGGCACCAGGATAAACAAAACCATCGCAGTAGTGGTCTGTGTTAGTACTTATCTAAAAAGGGAGTAGATAAAACAGTTTTAAACTTCAGTTTTTGCTTTCGTGACTTACTGCGCTTCTTACAAGCCTTGTCGGAAGAAGAGGGTCTGATCGGTTCTGCTTTTTTGCGAACCGAACAACGAAACGAAAAAATACAATCCTTCAGGAACCAAATTCATGATAGCAAAAACTGATGTAAACAACTGTTTTATCTACCCCTTTTTAGATAAATAATTGAATACTTCACTAGTATGATGGTGGTTTTATCGTACTGTCGCTAATAGGGCGCATTTTTTCTTTCGATTATTGCATAAAAATATATTTTTATTCATTTGGCCTCAGTTTATGAAGTCTGATTTACCGATGATTTCCAGGGACCCTAATCGATTCAAGACTTTAACGTACATTTTACAGAAATGTTCAACAGCAGTACTGAGAGTAGGCGTGAAATTTTAAAACGCGGAATGAGTTCCAAAATAGAGTTTTCGGTGGAAATCATTGAGGAGTTTTGTAAGGACTTCCTGTTCGATTTGGACGACTGTCTCATGCTTTACTTGGAAGTATTGTTGAAAAAGTGGAATCCAACTCTAAATACAGTTACTGTAAATGGAATCAAAGGCAAGTTGCTAAATTAGAACATAGATTGAGTAAGGATCAGGTAAAAAAATAATGACAATAATTAAAAAATGTTTTCAGAATTGAAGATTGACGAGAATGAAGTGAAGAATCTTGAAACAATGTGTAAAAACGTCGTCAACAAAATCGAGGACAAAAACCGTCTGGGGATTCACATTACTTTAATAGAGCCTCAAGTAAATTGAACAATAATGAAATATTTATGAATAGAGATTAAATATAATTAAATTAATGATTGAATCCATTTCAAGCCAGGCAGGTTCTACACTTTAAGTCGCACGATCTCTCATCGATGGAAAATATATTTTATAGAGAATTAAGCGACATGTATTTTTCTGATTAAAAAGAAATTTTACGAAGTTACGAGTATTTGAATGTTGACGTCTATTTTTCAAAAAACACATCTTTTTTCTTTAAATTTCTATAATTTGGAACTTGTTTAGATATTCCAACTTTCTTTTCGGATTCTGATGAATTTTACTGGCCTCTTTCGAAGTCCATAGGAAAATTGGAAAACAATTTTTAAACAAATTTCACAAAAAACTATTTTTTGCCAGTTTTTTGGTTAAAATTTGCTTTTCATAAGGAAGACATTGTGTGACTTTTATGCGGGCTAAACAATTTTTGCGGCTAGGAAATTTTTTTTCTCAAAAAATCGAATTTTTACGTTTTCTCGGAAACAACGAAAGGTACGAAAAATATTAAGATAAAAGTTTGCATACCTAGAAATGTTCTACAAAAAACATTTTTGCTCTTTTGTGATATCTTGCATCGTTTACGAGAAAAATTCGAAAATTATATTGTCAAGAAAAAAAATTCTCCCGATCTCAAAAATGGTTTGGCCGACATAAAAGTGATGGGGCAACTTTCTTATAGAAGCAGAGACTTTTAAAAAATATTGGAAAAAAATGAAAAAGATGGGTTTTTCTCAAAAATCTTCTTTTCATATTTTCAAAATTTCGAAGATAAAGATAAAAAAGATTTTCAGGAAACCCCCACTTTTTTTCTTTTTTTCCAATATTAACAAAAATTTTGTGTTTATATAAAAAAGGTGCTAAACAATTGTTGAGACTGGAAGAGTTTTTTTTTCAGAAAATATCATTTTCGCATTTTTTCGTAAACGATGCAAGACATCACAAAAGATCAAGTTGTATTTATTGAATAATTTTTTAAGATATTTCTTTATATTTCATTGTTTCCGAGAAAAATGCAAAAATTAGGTTTCACGACAAAAAAATTCTCCTGGTCACAAAAATGGTTTAGCCCGCATAAAACTTACAGGATGTCTTCCATATAAAAGGCCGAATTTAATTAAAAATTGACAAAAAATATAAGTGTCTTTTATTTGTGAAAATTGACTTTACATTTTCAAAAATTTTGTTCATTTTTAACTTTCTTCAAATTTTTCGACGAATTTAAAAAAAGGCCAGTAAAACTGGCCAGAATCCGAAAATAAAGTTGGAATATCTGAATTAGGTCCAAAACTTTAGAAGTTTATTAAAAAATGTTGTGTTTTTTTGGAAACTAGACGTCAAAATTAAAAAACGTGTAACATCGTGAAAAATTTTTTTCTCAAATTTGAAAAATACGTGTCACCTAATTTCCTCTATAAACAATTTATTTCGTTGCTGAGAGATTCTGCGACTTGAAATCTAAAGCCTGCATGATTGGAAATGGATCCAGTCTAATATTAATCTAACTAATTTAATTTTAGATAAATTTCTACTACTATGAAGTATTTCTGATCATCATGGATATCTTGGGCGATAGGAATGAAAGCAGAATCAATCACTTCTACTTCTTACAAAATTATACACGCATTGAGTATGAAAGATGATATATATTTGGGTCATTTCAAAGGGTTTTTATCCCTTAACAGTCGCACAGGGTGTCTCGCACCCAACGGACTTTCCGATTTTTTCCGATTTTTTCCGATTGTCTACGTTTTTTTTTCAATTTTTTTGTCGAATATTTTAATTATCACTGAGGCTTTGGAGATATTTTTTTCCTATTTTTTATTGTTGCCAAATTACTCATGATTTTTTTTTCAGCCAAAAATATCTGAAAGTGTATTAGGAGGTGTGACAACTAAGATTTAAAAATCGGCTGTGCGGCCTTGTCAGCGATATAGCTGGCAATTTTTTCCTAATGCTAGGTGCCCAGAAATCCCTAAAAACGAAATATTAGATTTTTCGAATCAGAACTACGTGATTTTTTTTTTTTGAAATTTGATTTTACTGTCAATTTTTTACTTTTCTTTTCAAACCTGCCTAAAAAGGCAATTTATAACCGATTTACAAGTTTAATGGCTAAATTTATTCGTCTCAGATAGCAGTTTTATGCTAAATATTTACGATACACGTATATACAAAATTAAAAAGATAAGGTAACCTTTTTTAATATTTTTTTTGTGGTTTGTTGTCAAGAATGTTTAGAAAACACTTCCAGATAATATTAAGTAAGAATTTTTTATTTTATCGAAACTGATAGAATGCGTATTTGTTAATAAATTTAATTTTGAAATAATCAATTGTCAGAGAAGCACCAAAGTTATTCATTTATTAACGCATTCTATCGATTTAGGTAATATAAAAAATGGTTGTTTATTATTATCTGAAATTATTTTCTGAACATTCTTCACGCAAAAATATAAAAACAAATGAACGTCAAAAACTTTAGAAAATAAAAATGGATTGTTTTTTCGAAAGCTACTGAGATTTACATTTTTGTGCACATAATCTTTTCTCTGAAATGGATACTTTTTAATGTATAGTTCATTTTTTGACAAAATTATGAAAAATTATAGTGATTTTCATGATGGTAGATTTTTTCGAAAAATAATGACTTCACCAAAAAATGAAGTACACAAAAAAGTGGTCTTTTTGTGAAATGCACTATTGCTCTGAAGAATAATTTGATATAAATGCAGTATTTTTCAAAATAAATCATGTAAGCCGTGAACATAGAGGTCGTTTCAAAAATGCACTGTAGCTCAGAAATTAACGTGCAAAATAAATTGCAAAATTTATAATATTTATGTAAAATACCTTATAACTTTATATAAAAGCGAGATCGCTGAACTAGATAATTAGAATTTGGTAGCTCTTTTAAGATTGCGGGCCTTGGATTCACTTCAGAGATGAAAAATAGTGTAAATAGTGTCACAAATTTGAAAAAATAGTGTCACAGCATTTTTCAAGTATTATACTTATGTGTAGTCAGAATTTGAAAGTATATAGTCCTAATATTTCAAAAATATTAAAAATAAACTTCAATTTCATTCAAAATTTCATTCTTTAATCTATAAATTGTAGAAAATCCTATTCATTTATGGCAGGCTTCACAGTCTTTTCTATATTCCCCTCTTTTTCTCGTTTTATCACATAAAAGCAAACTGATTTAATATAATCCAATAGGAAAATCTAACTATTTTGGGATGAAAATCCATTCTTTTCGGTCGAAAAGTCTACTGTTAAATTTTTGGTTAAGGATTAATCATTTTTGGCTAAAAATGGTATTATTTGGTTAAAAATTGAATTATTGTGTTAGAAAATCAACAATTTTGTTAAAAAGTCATACATCTTGGTTTAAAGTTCAACTATTTTGTTGAATATTCGTCTTTTTGGCTTGAAAATTCAAGAATACAATTGAAATTTTTTTCTTTCTTGACTAACCATTTTTTTTGCTGAAAATTCAACTATTTTGTTGAGCTTTCATATTTTTAGTTTAAAACTTCATCTCTTTCTGTAGAAATTGAACCTTTCTTATTTAAAAATGCAACTTTCTGGTTAAAAATTAATCTGTTGCAGTTGAAAATTAACTTTTTTTGTTGAAAATTCAACTGCTATGTAGAAAATTCAATTTTTGGCTCCCATTTTCAACAGTTTGGTAGAAAATTAAATTAAATTAAAAATTCTTTAGTTGAAAATTAATTTGGTTTAGTCGATAATTAAAGTATTTTGTTAAAAATTCGTTTTAGTTTATCAAATCCAACTGTTTTTTATTTACATTATACATATACACATATACATATATATTACATTTTTCGTTGAAAATTCAACTTCTTTGTTGAAAGTTGAACTACTTTCTTGAAAGTTTTTTTTTGTTTGTTGAAGATTCATAATTTTAGTTGACAATTAGTTTTTTTGTTATTAAAAATCAATTTTTTAAATTTAAATTTTAACCGTCTTGTTGCAAATCTTAGTAATTGGTTGAAAATGAACTTTTTTGTTGAAAGTTCGACTTTATAGCTTGAAAATTCCACTATTTGGTACCAAATTAATCTGTTCTGTTAAAAAAATTATTTTTTTTGTTTGGTTGGGAATTAATGTTTCTAACTGAAAATCTAACTATTCCATTTGTGATTGAAACTTTATATTTTTAATTGAAAATTGATATTTTCTAGTTGAAAATTCAACTATTTGATTGAAAATTGATGTATTTTGTTTGGTAGAAAATTATTCTTCTTGTTTGAAAATTAATCTTTTTTGGTTGAAAATGAAATTTTGTTGTTGAAAATTAATCTGCTCTTATTTAAAATTATTTTTTTTTGTTTGAAATATCAACTATGACATTTCTTGTTGAAAATTTACCTTTTAAGAGGTTTTAAAAGTTTTTTTTTGTAAACTCAACTCCTTCGTTTAAAGTTGAACTACTTTCTTGAAAGTTAATTTTGTCGGTTAAAGATACATCATTTTAGTTGAAAATCGTGTTTTGTTTTGTTAAAAATGATGTTTTTTATTAAACGTTAAACTATTTTGTTGAAAATTAACTTTCATTTTTGAAAATTCATATTCTCCGGTTGAAACTTTAACTGTGTAGTACAAAATTCATCGCTGACATGGTCGCGCAGATTTTTGGCTGGAATACAAAAAAAATCTTTGGATTGACCCGTTTCAAATTTGAAATTAGAAGTTTTTTATTATCTAATATAAAACCTTCCTTTTAGGAAACCGACCGAAATAGAACAAGAACAATGGGTGAACATGAATCCAGAGCATAGTACTTTGCCTCCGATTGCTGAATGGAGACTTCCATTTTTGCCAAGTGTAAACCAGTGGAAAATAATCAGTAAGTTTAGTTCTTGATATGGAAATAATATTATTCATTGATAGAATATGATTGAATGGTATCATCTATTTTCAGCTCCTGAATTAAATTTGAAGACGTACGAAAAATGGTTGGAAATCGCCCCCATTCTGGAGTTGGAAAGTGACCTAATTTGCACTTTAGCAGTCAAAGGTGCAGTGGCTCAAACTTGGGGTGGTCAGAAAGCGGGAAATCATTCTGAGTGGTCTCTGTTTCCAAAACACAGTGCTTTACTGAAGGAAATTAAAAAGTGCATTCAGCTCATGTCAGGACCGAAGGCATTGGAATATGGAACTGCAGCTTTGTACTATGTAGCCAATCACACACCACCAGGTGAACTCTAAATCTGTACCACTATTTCTTCACTTTACCTTTAAAAATATTTTCGAACTTCTTCGCTGATTGGCTGAAATAACATGTCTACCATATTAAGTACCAGCATATATACCGGAAAATAGTGTCAACGGTGATTTTATTTTTCGGTCTGGAGTTTTGCAGATTTTTAGAAGAATAATCTATCCAATCACTTGAAATATGACTGTTTATTATTTTATGTATTTTTCTGTACGTATAGCTTTTAATCTAATTTTCTTCGTGAAAAAGAAAACCAAAATATTACAAATTGAAGTTCTTTATCTAAAGCTTTTACTCTATTCATAAAGAAATACATTTTTCGAAATTCTATTCCAAGCCTGTGTGCTTTATATACATATAAGTTTATTATTTTAAAAAACTTCATCACACTATATTGCTACTATTTTTCAAAATTTATGCCACTATTGACACTTTTTTTTATCTATGAAGTGAGTTCGAGCCATGGCAAAGTACAAACTACTCTAAAAAAAAAGTTTGAAATATGTTTAACATTTTTTTCATCCTTTTTTTTTAAATTCTATACGTTCATCAATCTTTAAGGTGCTGATCAAGTCGCAGCAGCTCAAGAATGTTACAGCTACGCCCAATTATGGGAAACGAATTTCACTATACGATTCGTAGGTGATACTACTCTTCAGTCGAGTGGAACTGAAATGGTGGAGGTGAGTCTTCCAACCACTAAATTTTAATAGGGTGATCAGATGGCTTGATCGAAAAATGAGGAAATGAAAAAATGTTCAAGCCAAAAAGACGAATTTCCTGCAAAACAGTTGAGTTTTCAACCCGAAAATATGAATTTTCAATAAAGAAGTTACATTTTTAACCCAAAATATTAATTTTCTATCAAAAAAGTCAAATGTTCAATCTTATTATGCAAAATTGTCTCCATTTCTCAATGGGAAATTTCGATTTTCGAAAGAATGAAAAAAATAAGTACTTTTCATTAACTTTTTGAGAATTAAAGTTTTTAGTCATCTCTCAAGGAATGTTCCAGGAATAGTTTCCACCCAATAGAGTTTAATTTCGACCCTCTGAACTCTCTTATATTGTGCCGGAAAAATACCCCAAAATGCAAAATAGCAGTTTTATGGAAAATTCATGCTAAAGACGGTATTTTTTGGAATTTTTTCAACATTTAATTTTTTTTTTATGTGTGACAAGTTTCAAGTATTTTTTAACTAACTTTTAATTGCTTAAACCATTATTATCTGTTTAAACAATTTTTTTCAGTGAATAGTGAAAAGTTACAATTTTTTGTGATAAATGATATACTTGATGAACGTCAAAAATAATTATTAATGACACAATCGACAAATGTTAAGGTTAATATTTCTCTGTTTAGGACATCTGGAAATTATTTAAAGAATTTGTATGTGTTTAAACAATTTTTTCCACTGTAAATCGTGAAAATTTATTATTTACTGGAATTAATGAAAAGGAAAGATGGAGCAAATTATAGTTTTTTTCGAAGCTTTTTCATTATCCATAACGTATCCGAAAAAAATAATTAAAAAAAATGATTATTGCTTAACAAATTAGGGTTTAAGTTCTGAGATAAAATTATACTGAGTAATAAGCGACATGGTTTAAGATAATCGAAAAAACTAGATTTTCTCCATCTTTCCTATGAAAAAGCGCAAGTGAATAATTATTAATTATTTCAATATTTGGGAGCTGTTTTCTACAAAAAATATCACTCTTAACATTCATTAACATTCATTCATTGGCATTCATTAACCACGATATTGATTTCGAAAAGTAGTAACTTTTTAAGATTTACAAGGGAAAAAAATTGTTTAAACAAATTAGTTTTTTTAAATAATTGCCAAATCTAGTTTAATAAATACATTACTCTAAGCATTTGTTAATGGTGTCATTAACTCCAGAAAATAAGCACTTTTTGCGATTTACAGGGGAAAAATTGTTTCAAAAAATGAAAATTGATTAAATAATTATCAAACATATTAAACAAGAAATATTACTCTTTAAATTCATCAACTGTATCATTCATCTCGAAAAATAATAACTTTTCACGATTTACAGGGGAAAAAATTGTTTGAACAAATAATAATTGCTTAAACAATTCAAAATTAGTTTAAAATAATTTTGGAAACTTATTACTTATCGAATAAAAATAATTCATGTTGAAAAAATTTCAAAAAATATCTTGCTTAGCATAAATTTTACATAAAACTCCTATTTTGCATTTTTTTGGACATTTCCCGGGCATAATACCACGGAATTGGGGGGGTGGGGGTCAGAATTAAAAGTTATTGTGTAAAAATTATGACTTAAACATTCCTTAAGAGGCGAATAAACTTTAATTCACTAAAAGTTAATAACAAGTACTTTATTTTCTATTTTTTCGAAAATCGAGCTTCTCCCATTAAAAACCCTATGTTAATTTCAAAAAGCCGGACGCACCTGTTAATATTCACCAATTTGAAAAAAAAAAACATGGAATTTCCTTTTCCAAAAAACGAACAAATTGGGGAAATCGATCACCAAAAATCGAAAGTGGAATCAAAAATCAGGAAACCTGACAGGTAGGAAATTTTCGATAAACTGAAGTTGAAGTTAGTTTTATAATTTTGTTGAAAATTCATCAATTTTTTTCAAAAGGCATTCTTTTTGGTTGAATATTCGTATTTTTTGGTTAAATTAAACTCTTTTTGCTTTAAAATAAAAATATTTTCTGATTCAAATATAAACTATTACATTTTTCGTTAAGAACCTTTATACTGGGTGTCCCGAAAGTCCCGGGACAGCTGAATATTTTCTCAGGTAAGATATTTTCCAGGAAGGTCAAGGTCGTTCTTAAAAATTCGTCTTTTTTGGTAAAAATGTAATTTCATTAGTTGAACCTTCATCTTTCTGGTTAAAAATTAATTTCTTTGGTTCAAAATTTATTTTTCTAACTAAAAGTTTAACTATTCTATTTTTGGTTAAACAATTTATAGTTTTTAGTTGAAAATTTGTGTAGTAGGTTAAAAAATTTGTCTTTTTGGGTAGAAAATTAATCTTTTGGTTTGTAAATTCAACTTTTTTGTTAAAAATTCATATTTTCGGGTTGAACACTTAACCGTTTTGCAGGAAATTAATCTTTTTGGCTTGAACATTCAACATTTTGAATGAGATTTTTTTTCTTTATTGACTGAAAAATCTTTCTCTGTTGAAAATTCCTCTTTTTGGTTTGAAAATAGTCTGTTTTGGTTGAGTGTTCAACTAATTTTTTATAAATTCGTATTTTATTGTTTAATTCAACTGTTTTTCATTGAAAATTAAAATATTTTTTGGTGGAAATATCAACGATGACACTTTTCGTTGAGAGTTCATTTTTTGTATAGAAGATTCATAACTTTGGTTTAAAATTGAACTATTTTGTTGAAAATTCATGTATTTTACGTAGCAAACCTGATGAAAAATCAGGACATCACACACAAAATCAGAAAATTCGGACAGCGATAAAAAATCAGGACATTTCCTGCTGAATCAGGACGTCTGATCACCCTAAATTTTAAGTATTCTTTGCCAAACCTTCATGTTATCCTCCCTTTTCAGAAAATCAAATCAAAATATCATCGTTTCACTTCGAAACATATTCTCTACACACACGGATTGGGACAAAAACGTTACTTGACCGATACCTTGATATTGTATCCTGAAAAATTGATTCGAGAAATTTACATGGATGAAAGTATTCCCCTGAGATACAGAGCAGCTACAACAACTAGGCCGGACATAAATTCAGCAGCTGACTGCTTCGGCAATCTTTTTAATCTTAATATGGTTAAACTTCGCACGGATTTACTTTTAGAGTGGCTTCAGCCAGAAGTGAAAGACATGAGGATGAATGATAGTGCTACAGAGATATTTGGGATGGCGAATCAAGACGTGAATTCAGCCGACGAAAATCTATTGAGGTATAGATAATACAGGGTGGCCACTGTACCGAAAAACCGGGAATTTTACGAATTTTCAGGAGAAGAATCTATCCAATCACTTGAAATGTCACAAATTGTACTTCAAATGATATAATCAGGGTGGCCGTTGGATTGGGAAATGACCGGGAAAACCCGGAAAATGACAGTGAAGTTATTTCTTGACCGGAAATTTGACAAATTATTAGAACAAAAATCTCTTCAATCGCTTGATATATCACAAATTTCATATAACATGATAGAATCAGGGTGACCGAGAAACTGGGAAAACCAGGAAATGAACGGGAGTTTTTTGAGACCGTGAAAACTCGGTAGATGACAGTAAATTTATTTTTCAACCGGGAATTATACAAGTTTTTAGAAGAAAAATTTAGAACAAAAAAATTTAAAATAACCTTTCTATCTTTTCTTTTTGTTGAGAAATTAGTTGTAAAGGACCCCGCACAAAAAAAACTAGCGACAATAATTGGTCTAAGTCCTTTTGGGAAATTTCGTCTAGTTTCATAAATTACCAAATAAATTACTGTCAGTAAAATCCACCGAAAGCTACTTTCAACCTTTTCGATTTCAACCTTTTTATGAATGTTAAGTTCAATTGTTAACTTTTTCAATTATGATATAATTCAGTTTACAATGCGTAATTCTAAAATCGTTTACTTAAAGAATGGTCTCTTTTAGATCTCCATTTTTAAGCCTGCATTTTTAATTTAAAGAATTTAAAAATTCAGTTTTGAAGATATAAAAATTAAAAATTGAAAGCGTTCGAAATGGATATTTTGTTATAAACAACTTTTTTATTCAATCAATTGCAAATATAAGTTAATTAATGATTTTAAAAATTAAACTGTACTTCAAGTATTAAAAAGTGAACAATAATTTATTTTACAAGACGATTCTGAATCTGTTTAAAATTAAAGAACTTACAGATTTGAATGTTCAATTGAAACTTTGGATGAAATATTTTCAATTTAAAAATCATTTTTTAATTAATACATCCATACATTCATACATTTAAACGCTTTTATTTAAGGCCGTGTCTAGTTTCACCGAAATTTGCTGAGCGTAGAACAAATATTTTCGTTGAGCCCTGGGGAGCTGGAAAGGGTGGTTAGGTCCACAGAAATTCGGTGAGCGAGGCACTAATATTTTCGGCGACCCTAGACACTTCGTTTACTCCATTTCAAATTCTATTCAAATATTGCTTCAGTCTGAAATATTACATTTTTAACCAATTCAATTTGAATTTTTTTTATGAAAAAAAGAATAATAGTTATTTAATTATTAGCAATATTTTATTCTTAAGTTTAAACGATAAATTATAAATCAAATATTCAAAACTAAACAATTTGAAGCTGAATTTAAAAAAATAGAAAGCCTTTGAATCTTTAAAATTTCAACTTTGAATGTTACTTTTTTAATTGTTCTGTTCAAACAAATTTTAATTCGTAAGTGAAATTGTTGAATTTTGATATATAAGTAACAGTTGAACACTTATTAATTTAGAAAAAATTTGAGTGAGTTGAAGAGATATTTAGAAGCTTTGAAAAGATTCACAATTAATGATTTCAAAATAATTTTTAAAAAAATGTAAATTTTTGCAGATTTGGAACAAAAGATTTTGAAACTCAAGTATTTGAAACAGAAAGTCTTGAATCGTTATAATTTCAGAGTGCCTGCTGAACTAGAAAATCGCATTGAATTTTTTTTTTATATATTGGTTTTCGAAATATGAACTTGGAAAAAAATATAAAATTTGTCGATGATAGCATTAATCTGTGAACCATATCTCAAGTTAGAAACGACCATTTTGATTGCAAAAAGTATCCAGGTAAAGATCATCGAAACTGCAACCAATATTAGAGCCATTTTTCTAGATCAATTTAGTAGTTGAGGTGAATCGAATCGAAAATTAAAAAAAAAAGTCCTTGTTTCAGACGAAAATAAACATACAAAATTTTGAAAACCAATCCATAAAAAAATTTTCAACGCGATTTTCAAGTTTAGCAGACCAAAATGCACTGGAAAAATATAGCGTCACTAAAACAACAGACAAATTTTTTAATTTGTAGACCAGTGTTATTTAAACTTTGAACGTTACAATTTTAATTGTTCCATTTTTTACACTTTCAATTTGTAAGTAAAAGTGTTGAATTTTGATGTATAAATAACAATTGAAAAATTATTTATTGGGAACCACTTAAAATAAAAATAATTCAAATTAAAAGGACTTATGCATAAAAAACGTTTGAATTTCACAATTCTAATTCTAAAAGAAGTGGAAGAAATGTTAGTATTTATTTTTTTTCTGTATTGGAAGAGGTACTTTTTTTTGTTTTTTTTTTAATTTTTATTGATTTGGGTGGGAGGAAATTTTAGTTTTTAATTTTTTCTGAATTGGAAGGGGCTCTTTTTTGCTTTATTGAATTAAAGTGATGCAATTTTGGTTGTTTATTTTTTCTCTGAATTGGAAGAGGGCATTTTTTCCTTTCTAATATTTTTATTGAGTTTAGGGGAAGAAGTTTTCATGTTCAATTTTTTTCTGAATTGAAAGAGGGACATTTTTTTATTTTTAAAATTTGGATACAGATAAAAGGGACGAAATTTTGGTTATTTATTTAATGATCTTAAACTCAAATTAGAAATAATTCAAGTTTGAGTACCTGAAATATTAAAAAAAAATTGTATTTCTTTTTAGCATTTTTATAAATTTGAAGGGGGGGGCCCTATTTATTTTTAATCTTCTTTCTGAATTGGAGGTGGGTAATTTTATTTATTTTTTTATTTCTATAGAGTTGGAAGGGAAATTTTTTGTTTCTTTATTTTTTCTTAATTGGAAAAGGAACATTTTTTATTTTTTAAGATGTTTGCCGAGTTGGAAGGGAGGAAATCTTGATTTTTAAGTTTTTCTAAACTGGAAGAGGCACTTCTTTTGTTTTGAACAATTTTATTGAGCCTAAAGAGAGTAAGTTGTAGTTATTAATTGTTTATCTGAATTGGAAGAGGCCAATTTTTTCTTTATAACATTTTTTGAGTGAACGGGGGGCAAATTTTGTATTTTTAACATTCAGGTGAAAGGGGGGAAGTTTTTTTTTCAATTTTGTGGTGAATTGGAAGAGGAAATTATTTATTCTTTATATTTCTATTAATGTGAGAATATTGTAAATGTTTAAAATTTAAAAGAATTCCACTTTGAGCACATTAATTTGCAGTTCTGTTTTTATTACTTTAAATGAAAAATTGTCAGTTTTAAGAGTTCGAATTTTTTAATTTCAATGAATGTGAAGAATTTTTGCGAACCGAGAAAAAACGCACTTTTTAATTTTTAAGTGAATGAATTGAATTTTGAACCCTTGAACAATTATTAATTTGAAGCGACACAAAATTAAAATAATTTAACTTGTAATTAAAAAAGTGTTCAGTTTAAAAAATCGTTCAATTGTTAATATTTCTTGCATATTTAGAGCATTGGAAATGATAGAGAGGATTTTAATTCTTTAACCAGAAATCATTCAATTGTTCAATTTATAAAAGTTTAAAAATTAAAATTTCTCAGTTTGACGGAATTAAAATTAAAATGTTTAAATTATAATTGTGTAAAAGCTTTCATTTTATGCGTGTAAATTATTTGAGCAATTAAATTAAAAGTTTCTGAACTAAATTTTTAATTTGAATCATTTGAAATTCAAAAAAGTTCCACTTTGAGTGTTTTAATTTTCAGTTCAATTTTGATTATTTCAAGTGAAAAAATGTCCAACTTTAAGAGTTCGAATTCTCTGATTTCAATGACTGTGACAAATTTTTGCGAACCAAGAAATTATCGGGAACTTTTTTACTCGATTGAAACGGCCATCCTGAGTTTTGAAACGTAAAATATTTTAGGTGCTCACACTTGAACTATTTTTAATTTGAGTTTAAGAGCAATGAAGAGTGTAGTTTCAAATTTACACGACAAATCTAAGAAATAAATATTTAATTATACTTATAAGTATCACAACTTCAGTATTGAAGATGGGATTTTTAAAAGAGAAAACATTCTTGAATATGAGAACGATTTTTAACCTAAAAAATGTTTAACGAATTTTATTTTTCGTCGGACTTTTTTATATCATTGTGAATAGATTTCCAATGTTTTAGGTCTTATGAAAACATTTTTTCTTCTTTTCTACATGTAAAAATAAATGTTTAATTTTCCCCCTTTTTCATGATTTTTTTAAAACTAAGAAGCACAAAGGAAAATGAAAATATTTGTATATTGCCTAATGAAAAAAATAATTTATTCAGGGCCTCTTACATTCTCGACCACGGAGACTCAGTACAATCCGCCCATTTTCTGATTAATATTTCATTTAACGAGGAAACAAATGATTTTGGACCTGGAGTTCGTTACCGTGCGCTTCAAGTCTTGCAAACAATCTTGGACGTAAATGCTTTGCAAAATTTAACAGGACGTGATATTAACAATATCAAGTAAGTTTGATGAGAAAAAATGCCTTCTCTTTATTAACAAAAGAAATTGCTATTTATTCATATTTTCCAGGCGATATATGAAGCATTTACAATACTCGAGCGAACTCGAAAATCTCGGCCTGAGATACAGCGTTAGCAGTTTTGAAACTTGCTCAAAACCTGAACTCGCTCAGATGTTGCTCACGACTCAGTTTCATTCGCCGTTGCTACTTTCCCTTATTTTACGCATTTGCCTGGACTTTGGCGTAGAGGATTACCACTTGTGGGATAAAACTTTGAACAAAATGGCAAAAATGTCGATGGTAAGTTATCAAATAAGCTACAAATTATACCAATTGAATATAGGGTGGCCACCCACCCGGGATATTTTCCGCATTTCAATTCGCTCGTTTTCTGGCTTGTAAATTGTTGCTAAGTAAACTTTTTCCGATAATTTCAAGTTCCTTTCAACAATATATCGCGTTTTTCTAACTCACAAGGAGAGACCGGCAATAGTCAATTTTAGTTTTGGTTTATAATTTTTTTAATGAAAGCTTATTACATTGAAATACTTTAAATCGGCCGGTAGCTCAGGCAGAAGCGCTTCGGCTTAGTTTTTATTTAATTTTTTATTTATTAAGATGTTTATAAATTTAATTTCCTTTAATAATCTTAAGAAATTATGCTAATCATTTTTTAATGCCTTATTTCACGGAAAAACTGAATTTTTTAACCTTATGTCTTTCGCAAATAAATTTATTTTCTATACATTTTATCAATTGTTTTCATAATGTTTACCATGTATGTTGAAGGGGTTTAAATAAAAAAATTGTTAATTTAAAAACGAAAAAATATCCTGCAGATCAAAACAATATTCACATTTCATACCTTCCGAAGCGAAAATTGATTTGAAGCAAAAGAAAAATCAGATGTGTTTCCCAATAGACACTTAAAAAAAATCTTGTTCTTGCAAAAACTCATCGTTTGTCTGATAAAATACGAGGTTTGAAAAACATCGTTCATGCTTAAAATTCTAAATGAAATTGGTAAGCGTTATGAAAAGAATTAATAAAATGTATAGAAAGTAAATCTATTTGCGAAAAACATGATAAAGTTTAAAAAAATCAGTTTTTCTGTGAAAGAAGGCATTATAAAAATTATTATTAGTATAATTTTAAAGGAAATGCCTGCAAGTACAGAAAAATCATGGTATTCGTACAAAAATTTCAATACAAATATCCCCTTCCCCCCCCCCCATTTAGTACCGTACAAATGCGACTATTTCTACCGAAATTTCGGTACACGTTTTAAAATTTTTTATTTTAAAATTATCTAATTTTAAACCCTTTTATTAAGAGATGGTACAAGTTCAATTGCTTTTCATTCCATTTGAAATATTGTATTTTTTTCAAAATTTTACCTGATCTAAAATAATTTGAATTGGAACGTTTTCAATTCAAAATCGTTCAATATATTTGTTTTAAATTTCAAAGGCTTTCAATTCGAAATTAATTAATTTGCTTCTAGTATATGATAAAAAAAGTTATGTATTTTCCTTTATTAGTTACAAAAATTTCTTTATCGTACTTACTATATGATTCAAGGTTCATTTCACAAATATTAAAAATGTCATGATAATTTCGCTATTAAATCTTTAAAAATTTGATAACCAAAGCTTTGACAGTCAGTTTTAAATGTAATAATTTTAGATATAAATATAAAGCAATTTTGAATTGAAAAGTTTAAAATTGTGCAATTTCTAACATTCGAATCATATTATAGCAATCTTGTTTTGAATTATATTTCTTTAACTTTTAATGCAATTTCTTAAAATTTTCCGATTTTTAGTTGAAGATTTAAACAAATACATCATTTCAAATTGAAAAATATTTATTTAGAAAATTTCAAGAATGAATAATAATTCTAAAGCAAGTGTTAAAAATTAAACGATTTGAAATTAACACATTAAATATTGAGTTTTTTAAAACCAAAATGGATAAAAATTAAACTATCTGAAATTGATACCTCAGTAATTGAATAATTTCTTTATTTAAAAATTCGAAAAATACTGATTTTTAAACGATTTAAATGTACTTAAAATAATTGAATTTTTAAAGGGTTCGAGTATAAAAAAGTTTTAATATTACAATTTTTGGTGACTTCAATTTTTTTCAGTGTTAAGTGAAGTTCAGATTCGCTTAAGTTTCGGCGTTCCGAAGTAGAAATTTTCTTATTTTCAATCTTTCAAATTTAAAATTACTATTCATTTTGAACATTTTTTTAGAATAATTCAATTCATTTTTTGATTTTAGAAAAACTTCTCTCATAAGTTTTAATGTTAAATAATAATATTTTTAATGTAATAACTTTGAAGCTTTGACTTTGAAAGATTCAATTTAGTTTTCAATTTCAAATTGTCAAATTTTCATCGATTTGAATTTAAAATTATTCAGATTCAAAAGTTTTCAATTTGTAATTATTCAATTCTGAATAAAAAATGGTAGAATTCAACTCCTTTCTAATTAAATTGTCCAATTTTCAAAATTTTAGTCTAAAATTTTTCAATTCGGAGAGCATCTGTTTTAAAAAATGTTCAAATTCAAACACTTTAAATTTCAAATTATCTAATTTTAAACCCTTTTATTAAGAAATTGAAAGTTCAATAATTTTTTTTTAATTTCAAACGCTTTTAGTTCGAAATTATTAGTTATTGTTTCAAAAAGGTTTAAAACATATTTAAAATTTGGTTTTAAATTGTTTATATTTTTAATGTTAGGAAATATTATTCAAGGACAATAGATTTCTTGTAAAAAGGTTTGCTGATGCTCATCAACTTCAGCAATTGATCATATGTGAAAAAACTCTGGGTTTCGTAAAGAGAGTATATTTTTTTTCTAAACCGGGATATATCACGACTTTTTATCGGTAGATCCAGTTGAAAGCCGGAAGTCGAAAATGATAAAAATAGTGGCCACCTTGGAATATCATTTTTTTAAAATCATTACGTAAATAAATTTTTTCTACATTTTATTTACATCAAAGGTGACAGAACTGGAAAGATTTTTACCCATGGTAGCAACGCTAAGTCATGTTGTTAATTGTACCGGATACGTAGCAGGATGGCAAGTAATAATAACAGAAACCTTCAGAAGAATAGATATTAATCCAACTCCAAAACAGATAGAAGATTGCATAAGGGCTCTAAGGCTTTTGCACACTTGCCCTGTTGTTAACAAGTTAAACTTCAGGGAGATAATACAGTATTGCTTTGACTGTAATCAGGCCCAATTCGCCGTTATTCTTCTTCCATTTTTGGACGAAGACCAGAAGAATAATGTTTTAAAGGTAATTTAATTAATTTATAACTTTAAATATTAATGTTTCGGCCATTTATCTATAGAAATACATTCTGTGAATTTGCTGGACAGTGCTTATACAATTTGTTTAAAACACTAAAAAAATATGTTGCAAAAGTCCATTTTTTTAAAAGTATATCACTGTTACGCTAATTTGAAATAGTTTCTGTGAAAGCAAAATGTATTTCTGTGAATAAATGGCCGAATAGTGCCTTTGTTTATAGAATTTGTTGATAACGCTAATGAATGTTATTAAACAATAAAGTTACCGAATTTTTCATCACTGTGAGGATAATTTAAAATCATTCTGATGAAAACGACTCATTTCCTGCTTAAATGACTGAATTTTACATTTGTTTATATGAAAATTATTTGTATCGTGAAAACTCCAGCTTTTAAATTTGTTTATAAGGTTGTCTGATTGAATTTTAATACTCCGCGAAAGTTGCCTACCCACCCATACCAACTTTTTACCTGCAAAACCTTTTTCCGATCGGAAAATATTTATTGTTCGATCTTTGGATTTCAAAATTCAAAATGTTGAACATTAACCAAAGTGTTTCCTATTAGTTCAAAAATGCTGACAAATTTTTTTTATACACGGTTATTACTAGTGAATACTAATATAAAATGAGAAATTTAAAAGAAATCTTTTTGCTCAATTTAGAATTTCTTGAAAATAGGTAAAAAAAATATGTTTCTTCGGACTGAGTAAAATACACACATTTTATCATACACAAATATTTTATCATTCTGCTACTTCGAAGTTTTTTTTTCGTGATTTAGGAATTTTTTGCGATATTGGAATATTTTAAACACCACGAAATTATTGTTATGTGAAAGAAAAACAAAAACATGTTTCTTTGGTTTAAGCTTAAGAAATTTCAGGTTTGACATACAAGTTTTACCAAAAAAGTGTATATTTAACTCAAACCGAAAAATATATTATCTGCACATATTAAAAAAATTCTAAATTGAGCAAAAAAATTATTTTAAATTTGTAGTAACCGCCCATATACAAAATTCGCCATCATTTTTGATAAAAAACAAAATTTTTTTTAGTTTTCAAAAATTTTAATTTTCAAATAAAAAAACGAACAAAAGATATTTTTTGATCGAAAAAAGGTTTTCCAAGTGAAAAGTTGGATTGGGTGCGCATCTTTTGCGGGGTATTAAAATTCATTTAAAAAAAAGTTGGAAAACGAACCGGCATATTGTCTTCTCGAGTGTTGAGCATATACCAGATTTCAAGATTCAAAAAATTTCACAAAGATTACAAAGACTTCAGAAATCTTTAAATGATTTTACAATGATTTGAATAGATTTAAAAAGATTGCAAAGGTTTCACAAAGATTTTAATTATTTCCAGGATTTAAAAAATCTTGGTATTATATTTCAAAAGATTTAAAGAGATTTCGCAAAGATTTCAATGATTTCACAAAGATGTAAATAGATTTTAAAAGATTTCATAAAGTTTTGAAAGATTCCAAAAAATGTCAAAAGATTTCAGGAGATTTCAATCATTTGAGATTAAATTAAATTAAATTTCAGATTGCGTGGTTCAAAACTTTTTGAAAAATCTTCTTTCTAGTCTGAAAGGAAAACATCAGTCGCGAGAGACCAAAAAAGTTTGGTGTTTTGCCCAAAAACGCAAAAAATCTCGAAAAATCACGTTCATAATAAATAATTCTATTCATGCTGTGTTTAAACCACTTATACTAACATATTTTTGGAGTGCTAATTGCGAATACGATCATGAAAATATTCGCAAATTACACTTTAAAGGTCAATTTGAAAAGTTAATCATCTGGTTGCCAAAAATAGCAATTATTGGTCATTTTTCCACTTGGAAAAGAGGTAGAGTATGACCGAACTCACACTTCTCTTTTCCAGGTCTCCCTTTCCAATTGAAATAAAAAAGTTTTTATACAAATTTATAATTTATTAATGAAACCAAATTGATTTAACATATGATTTTAATATTATTTATGGAAATTTTTATTTTTTAGTATTATAATGTTTCCAAGTAAAATCAACTGTTAAATATTAAAATTACTTAACAATATTATTCAAATTTATTAAAACAATTTGAAACTTAAAAATGAAATCTGTTGCCAACAAAAAATTTTTTATTTTCGTTATTTCTTTAATAGTGAGGGGTTGATCATTCCAATTATGAGTTTAAGAGATTACAAAGAATGTTATGGGATTTCAAGAGATTAAAGAAGATTTCAAGCGATTCCAAATGATTTCTAGCGACTGCAAATAATGGTAAAAGATTTGAAAATTTTTCACAAAATATCTATAAATTTTGATCGATTTAAGAAGATTTCAATGAATTTTAAGAGATTTAATAAAATATGAATCGGTTTTAAAGCGTTTCAAAAATTTCAGGGCAAATCACAAATCTTTTATTTGTTTCAATAGATTTCAGAGAATTTTTAGGATTTTCAAAGTGTTTTAAAAGATTTTAGGAATTTCCGAAGTATTTCAAAATATTTCAAGAGATTTCACACCACTTTCATTACAAGTAACTTTAAAACATTTGAAGGGATTCTCAGATTTTCCAGAAATTTCAAGTGATTCCAGAATATTCCAAAGAAATTCCGAGAATTTTTTGAGATTTTTATGGATTTCAACTAATTTTAGAAGACCTCAAGGGATTTAGAGAGACTTTCACAATTTAGAAAAAAATTTTCAATTGATTTCAAAATATTTCACGGGATTGAGCACGGGATATTACAAAGCTACTAACGGTTTCAAGTGGTTTCAAATAAGATTTCAAAGGATTTCAAGACATTTCTAGAGACGCCAAAGTATTTTTAAATGTTTGAAGGATTGTCGAAGTATTTGAAAATATTTTAAGAGATGTCACAAGATTTCAAGTTATTTCTAAAGATTTCGAGGGGTTTCATAGGATTTCAAAACATTTGAAGGAACTTCAAGGGATTGCAAAATATTTAAAAATATTTCAATGGGACTCTAAGTATTTCAAGTAATGTCACCAGGTTCAAACAATTATTAGACATTACAAATGATTTCAAAGAAATCTATGAAATTTCATGGGCTTCCAAAATTTTTCAATTGGTATGACGGATTTAAAAAAAAAATTAGGGACGACTGAAAACCCCCGAAAAATTTTATTCCCAACACTGTAAAGGCACGAAAAAGAAAATATTCGAAATAAAAAATTCTAGAAAGTATCTAATTGCAGATAAATAAAAATTTCCGAATAATAAAATACCCAAAACTATTAAATTTCTCGAATTACAAAATTCCCGAATCTACAAAATTTAAAAATCATTTTAATATAATGTAAATAATAAAGTAAAAAATATTTTCATCACAAAAAAGTATTTTTTCATCATAAAAACATTTTTTTAATTTTTCAGATTCGGAAAATTTCCCGTGTCGGAAATTTTATTTCGTGAATGATCCATTAGCGGAGATTTAAAAATTCGATAATATTATAAATATAGTCGGAATTCGGTAATTTTAAATTGTCGAAAACTTTATAATTTCGGGATTTTCCTATTTCGAATATTTTATTTTTCGGTAATTTGACAGTGTCTGAAATCTTATAATTCGGAAATTTGATAGTTTCGGATATTCTAGAATTTCGCGAATGATCTGCTACTGGGAATCTTTAAATTCGATAATACTATACATATAATCGGGAATATTATAATTAGGTAATTTTAAAATTCGGGAATTTCAAACTGTCGACAATTTCATATTTTCGGGATTTTTTTTATTTCAAAGATTTTGTTTTTCGTCTATTTGACAGTGGCTGGAATTTTATTTTTCGGGATTTTCAAGTCGTTCCAAATTTAGAATTTTTTCAAAGTATTTTAAATTATTTCAAGGGATTTCATGAAGTTTAACAGAAATTTATAGGATTTCATGAGCTTTTAGAAGATTCCAAGGCATTTTAAGAAATGTTGAAAGATTTAAAAGGTTTCAAAAGATTGAATTGTTTTTATAGGTTGTGTGGCCAGTAATAAATTAGTAGCCATTTTCTGATATATACTTGTAGTACTTGAAATAAGGAAAAATTTAATAAACGCGCGCATGTTTGTTAGCTCGTAGAGAAAAAAAACTAGAAATTATTAAAAACTAAATTAACGATTAAATTCAAATTTGCAAGTAATTTTAAAAGTCAATAATAAATCTACACTTTCAAATAAAACAGTTCCGCTGAAAAACAGAAAGGATAACAAAATCAATTACTAAAAAAACGAAGTTTCGATCACTTTTATCTTTTTTGGGTAAAATACAAATGTTTTTTGGTCTCCCGCGACTGATATTTTACTTTTGGACTAGAAAGAAGAGTCTCAAATAGGTTTTAAACCATTTACTGCAAAATTCGGAAAAGCCATCAAAGCAAACAATTACCCGGACAAATTTCAAAAGGTCTCACAATGATTTCAAAAGATTTAATTGATTTCACAAAGATGTCAAAGAATTCAATAGATTTCAAATGATTTTATGAAGGCTTGTACACCCGATTTCAAAAGTGGTAAACTCTTGAATGAAAACCGAATAAGAAATAAAAATATAAACGGTGTTTTATTCGCAGGTTATTAAAATGACATTTAACGTATCAGACGTTATCAGAAAACTGGAAATGTTATCTTCGAAAGGAGTGCTTGCAGTTTCATACGTGAGTTATATACTTTCTGGTACATTATATACATTTTTTTAGAAAATTTGACTAAAATGTAATGCTTTCTTTTCATTTCAGTCTGTGCAACTATTGCGAGAAATATCAAAAGACTAAGACAAGTCTTTGAACATAGAAGATTTAAAAATAAATTTGTATTTTTATAATAAATGATGTTTTATTAC
>CAKNWT010294805.1:975-17942 GCA_932066315.1 Andricus coriarius | reverse complement strand
AATAAAAAAGAGGAAAGAAAAATGAGAAGGCAACCAACCAAATCCCCTTCCTTCTCTTTTTTATTTCTCTTGCCTTTTTTATTTGTATTACTTTTAAATCACAGTAAAAAAGCATGGATAATATTCACCAACGTTTCGGTGCTCACACCGCACCCTTATCAAGGTAAGAAAAATTAGAACAGGCGGGAACAGCAACGAAAATACGATGTAACCTCCTGGATACCTGAGAACTAAGTGTGGGTCTAAAAGCAAATCCTGTATATCTGAGAACTAAGTATGGGTCTAAAGGCAAATCCGTTATGAATAAACAGGAAATGAGAGAAAGTCAAGACTCTTGATTTGTTGAATTCTAATTGTGATATGTTGCTCAATTAACTTTTGTGGGTAATGATTAAGAAAAAGGATATTCCTAACAATATTCAAATTCTCTTTGTGAAATAAAATGTGGAACAAACCTAGAGCTCTGTCAACTAGCTTTTTCATTACTGCAATTTTTTTTGGAAAAGTTTGAGACGAAAAGAAATTTGAAATTCTACCTTAATATGTACTTTTCCTATAACAATTGGTCAATATTACGATCCTGAACTTTGCTTACTTCTATGTCCAAAAAACTGATTTTATTATTTTTCTCTATTTCATGGGTAAATTTAAGTTTTAGGTAAAAACCATTAAAAGAATTAATAACTACCTGCACCTTTTCTAGAGGAACACATAATAAGGTGCCATCCATAACTATTTCTGCTAAAATCGGAGAAATGACTGAACTTATGGGAGTACCAAACTTTTGCCTATAAAAAGATCCATTAAATTTAAAATAAGTTGAATTCATAATAAAAGTTACCCATTTAATAAATTCTTTTTGACTTAATCGAGTACGTGTTTTTATATTGTTCCATCTATTTCAAATTGCTTGTTCAGTCAATTCAAAGGGTATACTTGGAAAGATTGCAACAACATCCAAAGAAATTATTACATGGTCATCAGGAACAATTTTTTTAATAATAATTTTTTGGAATTCCCAGCTATTTTCAATATTGAATTTTGAAGTTTTAATGGAGTCTTTGAGTATCAAATTAAAGTTTTGTTCTAAAAATTTCCTGGGAGTGTTAATAGTTGAAATAACTATTCTCAATGGATAGCCTTCTTTATGAATCTTTCTTAAACCATAAAATCTTGCAAGAACTGTGTCTTCGGTATTTATAATAGTCCATCTTATATCTTTTCCTGAAAGTTCTTTCTTTCTCCAATTGTCTAGAATCCTGAAAGTGTATCTTCTTAATTGTTTCAACGGATTTTCACTTAATAAATCAAAGTTATCACGATTGGAAAGCAAATTCTCCATATCCCTAATACAATCTGATTTCTTCATACAAACTGTAATATTGCCCTTATCAGCATTCATGCAAATTATATCAGGGTTGTTTTTAAGGAAACCTTTCTTACCATGAAACCTTCAGAAATTTTACGATCAATGCCACTAATGTGCAAACATTTCTTATCAACAAAGCTCTTTGACAAATGTAAAACCTTGTTCCGGAAATCCTGTTGATCTAATATTGGAATTTTGTGTATACTTGATTCAACATCTTTGACTATTTCTATCATTTGTTTTGACTTACTTTTTATCACTTGGTTACTAAAACCTTTACCTAATCTGAGAATATCTGTAACTGAATCAGGAATTTGAATATCTGCCAAATTTACAAACCAAGGATCCCTATCTTCTTCTTCAAAAATCTTGTCTAAATTTAAATTTTGCTCTTGAACTTTAGTTTGTTGATCAATCAAAATAGAAAGTTTGTCTACATGTTTCTTATCATTGTTTGAGGACATCAAAAATTGAATTGTGTCTCATTTCTAATTTCGTGAACGCGTGTTCAAAGTTTAAATTTTTTTACGTTTGCAAGCTTTAACAGTTGGACATTTTTAAATCAAAAATGTTTCAAATTGATGATTTTCAAATTCATTTACAGCCTTCAAAAACATTCCTCTACTCCCTTTTTTTCCTTTTCGCAGAATTCCTATTTTTTATCTTTCAGCTTTTCTTCATTTCGTCCTCTTTTGCTTAAATGCGAACTGAATTTAGAACTCAATAAGAAAATCCGATTGTTATTGGTTGAGGTTTCATCCCTTTTACTTGAAAATTCGACCATTTGGTTGGAAATTCAATTATTTGGTTCAAAAGTCATATTATTTAGTCGAAAATTAATTTGTTCTGTTTAAGATTTCGTCTTTTTTTAAACATATTCTTATTTCTCAAATAAATCATTTTTTTGGATAAAGCATTTATTCTTATGTATTGAAAATTCATATTTTATGCTGAAAAAGTAATCTTTTTTTTCTTGAAAATTCATCTGTCTTGATTGAAAATTAACTTTTTCGTTAATAATACAACTGCCTTTTGAATAATTCGTATTTTTGACTTAAAAATTTCACTATTTGATATAAGTTTAATATTTTGTGTTGAAAAAATTCGACCATATGGTGGAAAATTCATCTTTATAGGATGAAAATGCAATGATTTATCTAAAGCTTCAATTACTTTGTTCAAAATTTGTCTCTTTTGTTTAAACGTTTACAAATATTTGGTACTGCAACTTTTTAATTGAAATTAATTTATTTTTTTAAATTTAAATATTTGATTGAATTTCGTTTTAAAAGTCAACTGTTTTCAAAAAGATTCGACTCATAACTTGAAAACTCAACTCTTTTGTTAACAGTTCGTCTTTGAGTTGAAAATTCGTCTCTTTTGGTTAAAATTTTAACTACTTTGTCGAATATGCAATATATTTCGACTTGCAATCTTACGAATTTAAAGCGTCCCATATTGAATGAGGTGAAAATGAAATTTTTTCGAGTTTCGAACAGATTTGTGTTTTTTGTATTTAGCAACATAGTTGAAATTTTTTTTTATTTTCGACAGTATCTATCATTTTTCTATAAGATTTTTAGATTGATCCAAGAAGGTCTTAAATCTGTGTTAAACCTACTTATAAATAAATGTTTGCTATGTAAGAATAATTTTGAAAAAATTTAATTGGTATAAACTAAGTAATGAAGAAAAGTTAAAGTTTTGTTCTTCACAAAAATAAGTAAGACGGTACCTCTGAATTTTCTTATGCTAATTGTTCAAGTAATCAAGAATATAATATTTAACCGTTTCGTCGAAAAATTAAAGAATCAATTGAATAGATGAAGATCCAGTCATTTTAAAAGATATTCGAATTTTTAAATTGTCTTAAATTGATTAAAGTACATTGATTTTGAGAATGTATTAAACGCGTCCAAATTTTTTTTCATTTGTCCCCGTTTTAATATATTCTAAAAATTTCTGTAATTTCATCTATTAGGACATCAAAAAATTGATGTATCCTTCAGAATAACTTGGCAAACTTTGATTTCACAAACTATGTTCATAGAGCTCATAAATTTTTACTTGGCGGAATTTATTGCATCGTAAATTCTCTTGGTGAGATCAGGGAAATTTGCTTTAAGATTCATAAAAAAATCCTTTTTCCATAGTATGTTGACAATTTCAAAAATGGAATACCTATGTTATAAACTAAATAAAACTGGTTAGTGATTTTAGGTAAACAAATTTTTGAAGATAATTCGAAAGCCATTCTGGTTTCAATTACTAAACATCTTGTTCTTCCGACTTTATCTCTGAATTTCCCAGATTCTAATTGGATTCGTGCACCATTATCTGCACTTGGTTTACTAATCTTAGCAGTTCAAAGCGCATTCACAGTCGAGTAATTTGTA
Organism: Andricus coriarius; assembly: GCA_932066315.1. Classification (NCBI taxonomy): domain Eukaryota; kingdom Metazoa; phylum Arthropoda; class Insecta; order Hymenoptera; family Cynipidae; genus Andricus; species Andricus coriarius. Next base: position 14,177 of record CAKNWT010294805.1, on the reverse strand, counting down.
GTTTATTTATCTAATGAGTGTACATGTACCTTCTTCCTTAAACTGTTACGGTAGAGTAATATTCGAGGCACTAATAAATTAATTTAATAGTTTAGATTTTTTTCTCTACATCCCTCATTAACATTTGATTTGTCTTGTATGATTCTTAATTCTACTGAAAGAATTGTCGAGACTCTGCATTTTTTAAATAAATGCTTTCGTTTAGGATTTCGAAATCGTAAAAATGCGCTGGTTCTTGCTTTCGTGAAAGGTTTATAAAATTGTGAAAGTATTGATTGTTTCAATCATTTTATGTCCATAGACAGATTTGTAAAATCGGGATGTAGCATACACAATAAAGAAGCTAGTATGAAGAAATAGAGGTTTACGAGTCCGTTTTATAGCAATTCGACATTGCAGTGGACTTCAAAGTAAGGAGTAAAAATAACAGTGAAACGAAATCCCCTATTTTATGACCCAGTTATTTATGTGATGTACGATTGGAGACAACGATTGTATTTTTATTTTTTAAATCATGAGCAATAAGAGTCACTGTAGGATGAATAGTTACTGCTTCTATCCTTCGCTTCTAGATGATGTGAACATTTCTTTCAAAATCAGAGAAAGCAGGCAACATTCTTGTTTAGGGAAAGTCAGGGAAAAGTCAGAGACTGTGAAGAAAATAGCCAAAGTCATAAGATTTCTGTAAGAATATTAATAAGGACTGTATTATACACATTTTCAGACACTATGTTTTCTCAAATCACTTCTCAGTCAGTTTTTTCTTTTGAAATCTTTTAGGCAATTTTGAAAGATTCCAAGAAGTTTTAAATATATTTTAATAATTTGAAAGGATTTTAAATACTCTAGCGCGTTAATGAAAATTTGAAGAAATTATCAAGAATTTTAAAAAGCTTGAAGGGATTTGAAAAGATTTTTAAGGATTTCAAAGGATTCTTATTGTTTTAGGGTAGTTTAAAAGATTCCAAGGAATTTTAAATAGATTGGAATAATTTGAAAGGATTCCAAAGTCAATGTATAAATTCCTAAAAATAAACCAAGAATCTTACGATAAAATTTGGACAAACACCACAAAATGCTCCTATTGAAATTCCTGAAAACAAAATAAAAATTTGTTCCTTTGGACAAAAATAAAAAAGAGGAAAGAAAAATGAGATTTTTAGATTCCAAAGTATTATACTGATTTTAGGTTTTGTTTCAATTCTAAGGATATTTAAAGATATTTAAAGAGTTCCAAAGGATTTCAAAAGATTTCAAAGTATTTTAAATATTTCAGGGCATTTTAAAATATCCCAAGGATTTTTTAATATATCTGAATATTTTGAAGGAATTTATGAAAATTGAAATATTTTAAAGGAATTTTTAAACATTCTAAGGAATTTTCAAAAGCTTCAAAGACTTTCAAACAATTTCAAAAGATGTCAAAGGATTTCAAATATGTTAGGGTATTTTAACAGATTTTAAGTATTTACGGTATTTCAGTAGATTTTTAATGATTTGAAATATTTTAGGGTATTTTAAAAGATTCCAAGTCATTTTCAGAGTTTTAAAACGTTTTTAAGGCATTTCCAAGTATTTTAATGATTTTAAGGGACTTAAAAGAATTTGAATCTGGCTTTAAAGAATTTCGGAAGATATGGAACAACTTTATAGGACCTATACAGTTTTAAGGTATTAAAAAAAATTCCACGGGATTTTATTAGATTTCCCACGATTTCAATGATTTTGAGCTCTGAATGTATTTTGATACATTTTTTAGTATTTCAGAAAATATAATCAGGAATTTATTCAGGAATTTCAAAAAATTCATTCACAAAAATGGAGGGATTTCGCAGAATTTCACATATTTTCAAATCCCAAGAAATTTTTAAGAGTCTTAAAGCATTTCAAGGGATTTCAAAAGATTTTAAAGTATTTAAAATACATTAGATTATGTTTAATACATTTCAAAAATTTGAATCATTCAAAAGGATTTTAAATATTTTAAGGTATTTTTAAGAATGCCAAGGAATTTAATAATTAAAAATATTTTAGGTAATGTTAAGAGATTTCAAGGCATTTTTATTTGATTACAATAATTTGAAGATATTACAAAATTTTCAAGCGATTTTCATGGGCTCTAATAATTTCAAGGGATTTGAAATAATTTTCATGCGATTGTAAAGAATTTCGGAAAATATTAATTTTAAGATATTTTAAAAGATTCCCATGCATTTTATAAGATTTCCAAGGATTTCTATTTATATAAGGTATTTTAATAGCTCTCAATATATTTTAATTAATTCTCCGGGATTTCTGAAAATATCAGATTGCATAGAATATCTCACGACTTTATAATATTTTAATGGATTTCAAAGAATTTATTTCCAATAAGTGAACGATTTTGTAAGGTTTCAGAGATTTGCAGACACTTAAAATATTGTTTGCAATTTATTTGAATTCATTTAGAATTCACCTAGAATTCTTTTTAATTCTTTCAAATATTCAGAAATTCTTTTGAATTTTTTAATTCACTTGAATTCTTCTAAATCCTCCCAAATCAATGGATTTTTTCTAATTTTTTTTGTTTAATTTCATTGATTTGTTTGTATTTTTTAATTGTTTTCAATTCACTTGATTTTCTTTCAATTCGCTTTAAGTTTTAAAGAATTTCATCTGATTCTTCTTTTTCCCTTTAAATTCCTCAAAATGTAGTCCAATTTTACTGACTTACTCACTTTTGTCATTTTTTTTGGGTTATAAATTAGTCACTATTTGTCACTTCTTTGTTTAAAAATAGGAAATTATCTACACGTAATAAAATTCTGCCTTCTAATTAGCCCAATTTGATGGCAAAGTGTTAATTTTATAAAAAGATATTACAAAAGAACATAAAATTATGTTTCCTAAAAAATAGAATAACTCTGGAATTTATTAACAATTTTGAAATTATTTAGGCTCATTTTATGGTCAAGAATCCATAGCATTTTCTATTATTTTTCATGTTCTAATCAATTTTAATAACTTTACTTTAAAGTTATTAAAAATACAATAATCAATTATCTTTATAAAAAAAATATTGCTAATGTCTTAAGTTTCTAAAATTATTGTTTGAATTTAAAATAACAAAATTTGAATAATGTATTTTTAATATGTAAATAATATTTATAACAAAATTTCAATTGTTTGAATTCGGGCATTTTACGATTTGGTTTATTATATTAGGTAATATTATAAACTGTTCGGGAATTTCATTATGCGGGAATTTTCAAATTTGGGAATTTTATTTTTCGGTAATTTTACTTTTGGGGAATTTCATTATTTGAGAATTTTATTAATCGCAAATTTTCCTAGTTCGTGAATTTTATTTTTTGGTATATTTCAGTCGTCCCAAAATTTCGAGATAATATTATAAAAGTTAGAGTGCTTTAACAACATCTCAAAAAATAGGCATGTAGATCATTTTCGCCGGTACTGTGAAAATAAATTAAAAATTGTTTTATTTTATTTATAAAAGATTCTATATTAATTTTTGTCCTAAAATATTGATGTTTACAGAAAATGAAAAATGAGGGAAAAGTCAGGGGATTTTAAAGATGAAGTTTTGCAGTCCCCGTGTATAACTAAGCTTCATATATCACACAATACAATATTATTAATTATACAAAAAATAAAAGAAAGCTATCAAGAGATATCAGAGGTTGAGTACTACCAATACTTTTAATTTGATAATAGTTTTAACCATATATTTTTGTCTTTATCTAAAATAATCTTCTAATTTTCTCAGTTTTGTCGTCGAAGAAATTCTACCACATGGGCCACGCCTATTTGATGCACACGAGAACTGCTTTAACGACTAGAATGTTTATTTGCAATTTACATAGTAATGACAACTGTTACGATCATAAAGAAAGTATTCTAGATTCAAATTTTAAAAATTGAGTTTTATTGTTTCCTCGCATTTTTGTATTAAACTTATAATAAAATTATAATCTATGCCTTCTGTGTGTTTCCATGAGGACCATAAAAGTAGAGTAAAAGTACAATAAAAGTTTATATAGACTTCAATAAAAGTTGGAAACCCAGCTTAAAACTTTACAGCGAGTTCAGTAAATTTTCGTAATGGAGGTACAGCTGATAAGTAGTACAACTCGTGTATGAGCAGACGGAGAACAGTGATGTTTTCGTTCTTTCATTCGGTTACATATTTCACCTATTTGGGAAATTTATCACCTTTCCAACTTTTTAAATTGAAAAACTAAAATATTATTCCAAATTACCATTTTTTCTGGTTGCAAATTTTTGAAACTCTTATAGTTTTAGAAGAGAAGCTTATTTAATCAAAAACTCGATTAAGAAGGCTTACAGCTTCAGTTTCATTTTTTAATTGTTGAATTTCAGAGATTAATTATTGCGAAATCATTCAATTTCAAAAAGCTGAATTTGACTATTTTAATTTTTTAAATCTCTTATTTTTTAATTGCTGAATTCAAAACATTGAAAATTTGAATGTTTATTTTCAAGGTGGATAAAGAGTTGCTTTTTCAATTTTGTTTTCTTTTTTCAGAATATTTTTTTTTATATTGGTTACTTTGTTCAGAAAATTATTCAAATTGAAAGAATTTATAATTTAATATAATCAGTTTGAAGTATGTACAAAATTGTTAGACAAAATTTTTTATTTTTCAGATTTATATAATTTAGAAATTAAAGCCTTAATAGTTGAAGAATTTTTTATTCATAGCATTCAAAATTGAATCATTTTATCTCGAAAGATGATAAATTATATAATTTAAAATATGTGGTGTTTGAAATTCAACAATTTTTGCTTAAACTATTCTGTAGATTTATCACATTTTTGCAAACTTGATAATTTTAAATTCATGTAATAAAAATTGGATGGCTTTAAATTGAAAAGCTTTTAATAATTGAGAAGGTAGACGTTTAAAGCCTTCAATATTTAAAAGTGAGATTGAATTTTCAAGAATATGAAATTGAACTCTTTGAGATTCTGAAAATAAATTTCAAATTGAAAGCCTCAATAAGTGTTCAATAATTTTAAATTTAAGAAGAAAAAATTGCTTGCTATTAAATTAAAATCGTTCAAAGCTGCATGATCAAAAATTAAACCGTTTTAATACTTCAATAACTATTACGAGTATTTCCGAATTACGAAAATCGAAAATTTAAAAATAAAATTTTTTAATATATAAAAGTTTTAAATTTGAAGCATTTTAAATTAAAGAAATGTGATTTTAAACATTATTGTATCATTTTTATATTAAATCCTTCATAGATCCTAACTCATAATTTTACTTTGGTAATTTATTAATTGCACAATTTTTAACTGTCGTATCAAGTGGAATTGAATAACTATGAATTGAATCCTTAAAAGTGATGTAATAAAAATTGATTTCAAATTGCAAAGAACAATTTCGAATATAAAGCATATAGTTGCAAACCATTTTAAGATTAAGAAATTTAAAAAATGTTGCATTAAATTTAAACTGTTTTCAATGTTTTAATTTTTTTCAGTCCTCGAATTAAAAATTGTTCAAATTTGATGATCTCTACTTTAAATTATACGTACAAAATTACTTTTTGTTAGAATTTCCAATTTTCAAGTTTTCTAAATTCAATGGTAGAGTTTTATTGTTCCGCGTTAAATTTGTACATTTAGATATTCATATTTGAAGTTTCCCATTCATTTAACGTGGAAAAAAGGCAACATTTTTTCGGGTTACTTATTTGTCACCTATTTTCTAATAAAATATAACCTTTTCACCTTTTTGAACTCTAATCGGTACTGTGATGACTTAGTATAATTGAAAATTTTATAATAACACTATAATATTTAAAATATCAATATGTACAATATTAAATAAAAAGCCTTCAAGGAGAAAAATTTTATTTCACACCATACGAATTAAACAATTTCAAACTTTAGAATGCAGAATGTATTAATGTTTTATTAAAGTCTTCTCAAATAGATAATTATTAAATAAATATCCTCCAAACTGAAAAAAGTATTTTATTTCAAAGCCTGAGGAAGTATGTAGTTTTAAGTTAGAATCATTTAATTTAATTCATTTATTCAAAAATCATCTAAGTTGCACAACTTTAAAGGGTTTTCAGCTTTTCAACTTGAATTGGAAATTCTTCAATTTCAGCAATTCACAATTTAAAATTCTTCAATTTAGAGTATTTGCCGTTGAAGACTGGTGCTATTTGGAATGATTTTTTTTGGGATGGTTCAATTTAAAAGATTGTTAATTAAAATTGATTTAATTTTATAGGTTTTTAGTTACAAACTCCTTGATTGTGAACAGTAAAATTGACACCTCAGTTCAGACAATTTAGTTCATAGAAACGTAACAAGTTACTATTTTCATGAAGTAACTGTAGCTGTGATAAGTTCCTTTTTAAGGAACTTTCTCAACACTGGATCTAATTTTAAATGATGATAATTTGATATTTTAATTAAAAATAAAAGAAAAATCCATTGACTCGCAGTAACTTCTAGTGAAAACAAAATTTGACATGATACTAAACTGACGTATATACTAATAAACTGTCAAATTGGGTGGTAGAAAAAAAATCAAGGGACAAAATCATGCTAAGCGAGCAGAATCATGAGCTTCAGTGTTGACAAAGTAAATGAATGAATTTGAAGATTATTATTAATCTTGATATTTGTATTCATTTAAAGTCTCTCAACCCCTCACTCATGAAGAACTATGTAATGTTCAAATATCCTAATTCCGCTTTTAGAAATGATTGTCTTCTATGATACGATTCCTAGCAAACTGTAAGTACCAGTCTCAGTCACAACTTAGCAGAATTAGCTAATCGTATTACATATAAGTTTAAGCTTTGTTTCGACAAAGCTCCTACTTTAGAATTTAGCGGCTTAGAGTTCACATAAACTAAGCTCAGAAGTCATTAGTACCAAATAAAGTTAAAAAGCAACGAGAACACGAGGTTCGAGAATTTAAGTGTGCAGTTGGCTGCCGGGGCAATTCCAAGCACGATGCAGCGACTTACAAATTTTCCTATATTAGTTTCTCCTTTCTTCATTTCTCCTAGAACCAAAAAGCTGCCACGTGCTTCGAAATCGAGCCGGTATAAAAAGGACTTCAGACAGCTCGCAAAAACCAATATAAATGCAAAGGCGTTTTGGTTCGGTGTGCAAGAGCCTGCGTTAAAAGGAGTCGAGCAAGCGGATCGCCTGATTGATATTCCACTCAGGATATCCGAAAACTGGCGGATGTGACGATCGCATCATCGGATTAGAATGAGAGATTCTATCTCGGTTGGATGAGCTGGGATTCCCCTTGTGCGAACTCGGTCCATTAATCGAACCTCCGAATCCACACTGTGGATTCAACCTGATTTATGATACTTATTTGCTTTATTTTTTTTTTGAAATATTAATTGTTTATTTTTTTTAGCATTTATCGGGTTTGCAATTAATATAAAGTAACAATTTAATATTCCCAGTGGGGTAGAATCGTCAAAACACGGGCAAAATCTTATTTATTAAGTTTAATGTATAAACTTAAAATTCTTAAAGTTACGTTTGAATATAACCGGTCGATCATGCAATTATTGATTCACGAAATATTTATGTTTTTTGATTAGGGGTTTCATTTTCAAATGAGCGTATACATGAGTGAAAATAAAAAAGTTAACAATACCATGTCCCTGGAATTTGTGTTTCAACGAATATTTTTTTAAATTATTGCTGATCTTTTAATTGATCTTTTTAAAAGCTATGATCCTTTTCAGCATTCTAAATGAGTTATTTTGGTGAAATAGAGACACTTTGAGTGTAATTACCTTTTCTTATCTTGAAGTATGTTCAATAATCTTGAATTGTTAACAAACTTCTGAAAAAATAATTACAAACGAAAGAAAAGCTTTATTTTGTAATTTTGATTATATTGTATTTTTTAATTCATTTTGATACCGAGTAAACTAAGAACAGGAGAGCTTGAGAACCTAGAAAACTTTGAAATCTTACATTTTGTATTAGAACCTTGTATATTTAATTTATCAATTTGTTTTGATTTTTAGAATCTTCGCTGGGTTCATCACTTCACTTTTTAAATATTTCAAATGTTTTAAACATTTAAAAAATTTGTTTGAAGGTTTTCAAGAATTATAAACGATTAAAAACAGTTTCAAAATATTTTAGAAGACATCTGCAGATTTCAAAAAGATTTCAAAGATTTGAAGGATTTCACTAAGATTCAAAGTATTACAGAAAAGGCGTGTATATCGGATTTAAAAGATTTTACAAAAATGTCAGAAATTTTTTAATATTTCAAACAGTTTAAAAAAACTTCGCAAAGGTTTTAAGAAGAGTTTAAATATTTCAAAAGATTTAAAAAGGTCTAACAGGATTTCAAAACATTTCACGATCGTTTCAAAGATTTCATTGATTTCACAACGATTCAAAAGATTTCTCAAAGCCGTTTGCATCAGATTTCAAAGGTTGCAAAAGATTTCGATAATTGTAAAGATTTCAGAGATTTTACAAAGATTTCACAAAAGTTTCAAAGATTTCACAAGGATTCAAAAAATGCAACAAAGGCCTGTCCATCCAACTTCAAAGGTTTCAAAGGCTTGTAAATGATTTGAAAAGATTTCAGAATATTTTAGATGATTTTAGATGATTTTAGATGATTTCACGCAGATTTCGATAATTTAAAATTTTTTTAAATATTTCAAAAAGATTTCAAATATTTCAAAAGGCTTCTAATGATTTCAGAATATTTTAAAAGATTTCACAAAGATGTCAAAGATAAAAAAAATATTTTTAAGATTTTAAACAGTTTCGAAAGACTTTACAACCATTTTAGAAGGATTTTAAATATTTCAAAAGATTTAAGAGGACTTCAAAAGATGTTGAGGATTTCAAATATCAAAAAAGATTTTAAAAAGACTTCAAAATGTTTCGAAATATTTTAGAAAATTTCTGAAGATTTGCAAAGATTTTTAGGCATTTCAAAACATTTCAGAAATATTTTAATAGGTTTGAAAATATTTTAGTATATTTCAATGGTTTTCACAAAGGTTTCAAAGATCTCACAAGCATTTCAAGGATTTTACTAAGATTCAAAATATTTCAGAAAGACGTGTACATCGGATTTCAAAGATTTTACAAAGATGTCAGCAATCTTAAAATATTTCAAATATTTCAAATAGTTTGAAAAGACTTCACAAAGATTTTATAATGATTGCAGAAGATTTCCATAATTTCAAACATTTCAGAAAGAATTTAGAGATTTTACAATAATTTCACAAAGGTTTCAAAGACTTCAAAAGGATTCAAAAGATTTAACAAAGGCGTGTCCATTGAAATTCAAAGGTTTCAAAGGACTTCAAACGATTTTAAAAGGTTTCAGAATTTCTGCAAAGATTGAAAATGATTTCACGAAGATTTCGATAATTTAAAAGATTTCAAAGATTTCAAAAGGGTCTTTAATGATTTTAGAATATTTTACAAGATTTCATAAATATGCCAAAGATTTAAAAAATAGTTTAAATATTTTAAACGGTTTCAAAAGACTTTACAAAAATTTCAGAAGGATTTTAAATATTTAAAAAGATTTAAGAGGATTTTAGAAGATCTTAAAGATTTCAAAGATGACACAAGAATTCAAAAGTTTCCACAAAGGCGTATACATCCGATTTTAAAGATTTCAAAATATTTGAAAAAGTTTCAAAATATTTTAGAAAATTTCATAAGATTTTACAAAGATTGCGATGATTGAAAACATTTCAAAAGATTTCAATGGGTTGCGAAATATTTTAGAAAATTTCTTAAGATTTCAGGAGATCTTAAACGATTTCAAAACATTTCAGAAAGATTTCAAAATGTTGGATAACATTTTAGCATATTTTAATGGTTTTCACAAAGGTTTCAAAGATCTCACAATCATTTCGAGGATTTCACGAAGATTCAGAAGATTTTTTTCACAAAGATGTCAGAGATTTTTCAATATTACCAAGCTTTCAAATTTAAAAAAAATACTTTACAAAGATGTCAACAAAGATTTCAAATATATATCGAAATATTTAAAAATAGTTACAAGGATTTTTTTTAAATCCATCATAAGCCCAACAGTCAGTGGCTACAATATAATGTATCACATAATTATTACAGGTTCAAATAGTATTATTTTCATTTCAAAAGATTTTAGAAAGATTTCAAATATTTTACGTTTCAAAAGATTTTACAGGATTTCAAAAGACTTTTTAAAGATTACCAAGGTCTCACAAAGATGTCAAGGATTTCAAAGATTTTAGAAGATTTCACAAAGATTTCAAACTATTTCAAAAGATCACCAAGATTCGAAAAATTTAAAATATTTGAAAGATTCAAAATGGTTTCAAAGAACTTCACAAAGATTTTACCATATTTCATGAGGATTTCCAACATTTCATAAAGTTGTCAAGGCTTACAAAATATTTCACAAAGGTTTCAAACATTTCACAAGGAATCAACAACTTTTAAAAAGGTATGTGCATCAGAAAGATTTCAAAATATTTTAGAAGTTTTCAAAAAATGTCGATAATTTCAAAGATTTCAAAAGATTTTAATATTAATTACCAAAAATTATTTAGTGACTTGCACATTTTATTATAAAGATCGACATCATCAGTACTTGACGCTAAGTAACAATTTGGACAGTACAAAAATTGTCAGCCAACAAAAAATGCAATAGCTCATTTTTTTACATTTATAGCACACATTTATTTCACTTTTCTATTAAAATAAAGGAAATCTAAGAAAACTTGAATTATCGACCTGAAAAACCCGGAAATGTCCTTGAATTTTGTTCCTAAGAATCGCTTGACACCCTGTAATAATAATCCGGAAATAGGGTATTGTCTGAAAAAATAGGCTTAATAATGCAAATAAATAAATCGTTCCCCCAAACACAAACGTTTAATATTCAAGGAACATGATGTTTTCAACTTTTTGATATCCACCCATATAAATGCACACTTGTAAATTAAATCCCTTTGCTCTCACGGTTCAAAATTTTCATCCATAAGGATACAATTCGTTTGAAGTGACTTGCAAATTCAAAAAGTACTATATTTCAATCTCTTTTGCTTTTGAAATTCAAAAACCTTAAAGTAGATGGAAATCAGATTCAAAATCCCATTTAACATCCAGCACTCAAGTCAATGTATAGAATTCCTGAAAATAATACAAGAATCCAACGATAAAATTTGGACAACCACCAAAAAATGCTCCTATTGTAATGCCTAAAAACAAATCAAAAATTTGTTTCTTTGGACGAAAATAAAAAAGAGGAAAGAAAGAACAAAACTTTAGTTTGATACTGAAAGCCTTCATTACAACTTTTTTTGTGAAACGAAATGTGGGACAAACCTAAAGCTCTGTTAACTAAGTGTTTGATTACTGCAACTTTGTTTCGAAAAGGATGAGCCGAAAAGAAATTTAAAATTCGACCTGAATATTTACCTTTCTTATACCAATTGGTAACAATATTACCATCCTGACCTTTAATTACTTCTATGTCCAAAAAACTGATTTTATTATTTTTCTCTATTTCATGGGTAATTTGAAATTTTGGATGAAAACTGTTAAACGCATCAATAACTACTTGCAACTTTTCTAGAGGAACACATAATATGGTGTCATCAACATACCGAAAATAAAAGGGCAAAACAAAATCCAGCTTCTTGAAGACCTCCAAATCTTCCATAAGTATTTCTACTAAAATCGGAAAAATGACTGACCCTATGGAAGTACCAAACTTTGAAATTGCCTGTTTAACTAATTCAGAGGATATACTTGAAAACATTATAACAGCATCCGAAGAAATCATTACATGGTCATCAGGAACAGTTTTTTGAATAACAATTTTTTGGAATTCCCAGCTATTTTTAATATTGAATTTTAAAGTCGTAATGGAGTCTTTCAGTAACAGATTAAAGCTTTGTTCTTTCTTTCCACTTTTTTACTTTTGTCCAAAGAAACAAATTTTATTTCTTTGTTTTTAGGAATTACAATAGGAGCATTTTGTGGTGGTTGTCCAAATTTCATAGTTGGATTCTTGTTTTATTTTCAGAAATTCCAAACATCCTCTTGCTTTTGCTAGCTCACTGGGTTTCTGTTTCTTCTCTCTCGTTTCTCATAATGTTTCAGAATTACTGAATATGCTTAGCTTGCAGAAGATAATACACGCTCTAGCCGAAACGTGTGCGCCTGGTTTCGCCAGCGGCACAGAGTTAATATAACGTAATACAGTTGTAACCTATTGTTTTTCTTTGCGTCTTTATTTTGCAGATTTATGGCAACTGCTATCGAGATAACACAGGAACGTGCTTCTCCTTCGACCTACACCTGGCGATCATTATACTGTGCTCTAGTCACAGTTTCAATCCGAACGTGTAACTTATCCCTGAATTCGGTTGTCTCTAGTAACAATGGAAAAGCCTTGAAGCAAGGGGTTAATTACTTCTGCAATCTTTAGTGTAGGTCTATAATGATTTTTCTGTTATTAATTTCTTATACTTTTTGCGCGATTCAATAAAAATCACTATATGAAAATTAATGTACAAATAAAGAATATTAAACTATTGAAAAAGTTAATGCAAAAGATAACGAATATAGAAACGAATAATTTATTTATTTAATGTTAAATTTCGAAAAATTTTATAAAATTTCAAAGAAACCTAAAGAATTTTGATCGATTTTAAGCAATTTCGTCAGATTTCATAAAAAATTTCACGGTATTTGACAGATTTCCAAATATATTAGAATGTTTTAGGGAATTAAAAAGGATTTCGAAAAACCTCCGGGGACTTCTATGGATTTTAAGGGTTTCCCAAATATTTCAACAAATTTCAAAAGGTTTCATCTGTTTTTAAGAGATTTAAAAAGCTTTCCACAGATTTCAAGAAACTTCCAAATATTTCGAGGTGTTTTAGACTCATTTAGAGGATTCTAAAGATTTCCAAACATTTCCGGAAATTTTATGAAATTTCAAAGGAATTCAAGAAATTTCAAAAAAGTCAAATGCTTGTAAAGGATTTTGTGGAATTCCCAACGATTTAGAGATATTTATAGTGAACTTTGGAAAATAAATTAAATGAACTTTGAAGTGATTCTTAGCGATTTCAAAGAATTCAACAGATTTTAAGGTATTTCAAGGAATTTGACATGATGAAAGGATTTC
>CAKNWT010294764.1:0-31500 GCA_932066315.1 Andricus coriarius | reverse complement strand
GGCATTTTTCTTCTTAGGTATGTTTTTTCTTTATTATTTATATAAACACATTGTTTTTTCTCTGATTTTCCGCTTATTTAAACTTTATAATTTTTTATATTATTTATAACATTTTTTAGAAACTTTAATAAACTTGACTGATGAGGGCTCCAATCTTGGCCGAAATGTCTCATTGTATAGTATTAATTGGAAAATACTTATTGTCTCTTTATTCTATTGACCTTACAAAAAGTGACTCATTGGATACATATATATGGCCAAGGTTGAAACCTATAGTCCTCATTGATGGCCACAGGGTACTATGAAATTATGAGGTCGGGTCAGAGAAATCGTCAAATATCTTCAGGACACGGAGCGACGTAAGGATGACAGCCCTGTGCGTCCATCTCGCAAGTGCTGCAGCAGGTTTTGGGGACAGGGATATCACTTCGAGGTTATGAAACAGAAATAGCTTCGCACCTCCGAGATCCGAGAATTGAATCACGAACGTAGTTCATTTCTCGAAGTCAAGGAGAACTATGATTTGGGTTGGAGCCCAAAAATCGGTGTCGATATTTTAGAGGAACTCCAAAATCAGAAACTCTATTTACACTGCAAAATTCTAAAAAAAATCATTTTTTGACAAAGTCATATTTACCTGGTGTCAAGGGGCTGCTTTTCAACCATAAGGGATGGAGCTCGAAAATCGGTGTTGGTATTTCTGAGGAGCCCAAAAATGAGAGGCTCTATTAACACTGTAAAATTTTGAAAAAGATTATTTTTTGACAAAGTCATATATGCGTGGTGTAGAGATGTTGCTTTTCAACTGTAAGGGTTGAAGCCCAGAAGTCGGTGTTGATGTTTCCGATGAGCCAAAAAATCAGACACTCTACTTAGACTGTAAAATTCTGAAAAAGATTATTTTGTGACAAAGTAATATCTCCGTGGTGTCAAGGGGTTGTACTTTAACGTTAAGGTTTGGAGCCTAAAAATCAGTGTTGGTATTTTTGAGGAGCACAAAAATCAGAGACTCTATTTACACTGCGAAATTCTCAAAAAGATCATTTTTTGACAAAGTCATATCTACGTGGTGTCAAGGGGTTGTACTTTAACTTTAAGATTTGAAGCCCTAAAATCAGTGTTGGTATTTTTGAGGAGCACATAAATCACAGACTCAATTTACACTGCAAAATTTTTAAAAAACATCCTTTTTGACAACGTCATATGTACGTGGTATCAAAAGAATGCTTTCCAATTGTAAGGGTTGGAGCCCAAAAATCGGTGTTGGTATTTTTAAGAAACCTAAAAATCAGAGACTCTATTTACACTGTAAATTTCTGAACAAGATTATTTTTTGAAAAAGTCATGTCTACGTCGTGTCAAGGGGCTGCTTTTCAACTGTAAGGGTTGGAGCCCATAAATCAGTGTTGGTATTTCTGAGAAGCCCAAAAATCAGACACTCTATTTACACTGCAAAATTCTGAAAAAGATTATTTTTTGACAAGGTCATATCTACATGGTGTCAAGGGGTTGTACTTTAACGTTAAGGGTTGGAGCCCAAAAGTTAGTGTAGGTATTTTTGAGGGGCACGAAAATCAGAGACTTAATTTACACTGCAAAGTTCTCAAAAAGATCATTTTTTGACAACGTCATATGTACGTGGTATCAAAAGAATGCTTCCCAACTGTAAGGGTTGGAGCCCAAAAATCGGTGTTGGCATTTTTAAGGAGCCCATAAATCAGAGACTCTATTTACACTGTAAATTTCTAAAAAAGATTATTTTTTGAACAAATCATATCTAAGTGGTGTCAAGGGGCTGCTTTTCAACTGTAAGGGTTGGAGCCCAAAAATCGGTTTTGGTATTTCTGAGAAGCCCAAAAACCAGAGACTCTATTTACACTGTAAAATTCTGAAAAAGATTATTTTTTGACAAGGTCATATCTACGTGGTGTCAAGGGGTTGTACTTTAACGTTAAAGGTTGAAGCCCAAAAGTCAGTGTTGGTATTTTTGAGAAGCACAAAAATCAAAGACTCAATTTACACTGCAAAATTCTCAAAAAGATCCTTTTTTGACAACGTCATATGTATGTGGTATCAAGGGGCTGCTATCCAACTGTAAGGGTTGAAGCCCAAAAATCGGTGTTGGTATGTTTAAGGAGCACAAAAATCAGAGACTCAATTTACACTGCAAGATTCTCAAAAAGATCATTTTTTGACAACGTCATATGTACGTGGTGTCAAGGGGTTGTAATTTAACGTTAAGGGTTGGAGACCAAAAATCAGTGTCGATATTTTTAAGAAGCTTAAAAATCAGAGACTTTGCTTACACTGTAAAATTCTGAAAAAGATTATTTTTTGACAAAGTCATATCTGCGTGGTGTAGAGGGGCTGGTTTTCAACTGTAAGGGTTGGAGCCCAAAAATCAGTGTCGATATTTTTGAGCAGCTTAAAAATCAGAGACTCTATTTACACTGTAAAATTCTGAAAAAGATTATTTTATGACAAAGTCATATCTTATTTCCTGGCCCCTCAAAACTTCCACGCCGATTTTTGAGCTCCAACCCTTAACGCTAAAAAAACAGCACCGTGACACCAACCAGATATGACTTCATTGAAAAATGGTAGATATGACTTTGTCATACCGACACTGACTTTCGGGCTCCAACCCTTAACGTTAAAGTGCAACCCCTTGACACCACGTACATGTAACTTTGTCAAAAAATAATCTTTTTTCGAATTTTACTGTGTAAATAGAGTATCAGATTTTTGGGTCCCTGAAAAATATCGACACCGATTCTTGGGCTCCAAACCTTAACGTGTACTACCCCTTGACACCACGTACATATGAGTTTGTCAAAAAATAATCTTTTTCCGAATTTTACAGTGTAAATAGAGTGTCTGATTTTTGGACTCAACATAAATTCCAACACCGATTTTTGGGCTCCAAGCCTTACAGTTGAAAATCATCCCCATTACAGCACGCAGATATGACTTTGTCAAAAAATAATCTTTTTCAGAATTTTACTGTGTAAATAGAGTCTCTGATTTTTGAGCTCCTCAAAAATACCAAAACCAATCAGTTTCTGAAGTTTGTTTCTGAAGTCCAACACTGCTTTCTAGTTTGCATTTTCCATGATTGAGTTTATACTAAGGGGTTTGTTTTTTGTACATAGGGGTGGTTTTGGACAAATTTGTTGGGTGCATTCGAGAGCTCACAATAAGCTGAAAATTCTTATGGAATTTTCTTTTGCAGATTCTATTTTTTGAAACGGGGTGTTTTTTTGTACCTTGGGGGTGGTTTTTAAATGTTTTCCCGTGCATTCAAGAGCCCAAAATAAGCCCAAAATTTTGGTGTACTTCGTTTTTTCCGAGTTTGAGTTTGTACATAGGGGGTAGTTTTATTTTCAGTACGGGTGGTTTTTGAAATTGGTTATTGGCTCGTTCAAGAGCCGAAAAAAGACGGAAATTCTGTGGTGTTTGATTTTGAATTTTTCTAAATTTTTATACAGTGAAGGTGCAGGCTTGATTCAAGTCAGCACCTCCACTCTAAATTTCAATTTTCAAAAAAAGTAGTGGAGCCCAAAAATCGGCAATACAGTCCAAAAAAAGTACCAAAAATGCCCAAAATTCTAATACAAAAAATATAGGAATTTAGATTGTGGAGGTGCTAGCTTGATGGACCTTACTTTTTTTAAAGGCCTGGCGCCGCGGCGCCAAGCCACTTTCTTGTGACATGAAAAATGTTTCCAGTTATAAAGTAACTTACCCGTTAGCTGAATACGTATTTTGCGTTTATAAACTGTTTTAAATAAAATAATGCAGATAACATATTGAATTCAATATGATCCACTTTAAATTCCTAATATTTTAAGCCAAAATATATTCCATTTTCTACCAAATAGTTGAATTTTCAACCAACAAATATTTTCTACCCAGAATTTTCAACATAGAAAGACGAATTTTCAACAACAACAAAATCACTTTCAACCAAGCAGTTCCATTAACTACAAAATAGATGAACCTTAGAGTGAAAGAGAAAACTTTCTCAAAAAATAGTTAAAGGTTTAACCAAATAGTACAATTTTCAAGTCAAAAAGATCAATTTTCTTGAAGACAGTTGAATTTTTAACAAAAAAAGGTTACTTTTCAACCAAGAATAATAAATTTCCATCTAATAAGGATTCCTTTTCTATAACAAATGATGAATTTTCAATCCAAAAGGATGAATTTTTAATAAAATAGTTGAATTCCTAACCAAATAGTTCAATTTTTATCATGAAAAGATGCATTTTCAATCAAATGGTCGAATTTTTTGACGGAAAAGATTAAAATTCAATCAAATATTTGAATTTTTAAGTCAAGGAGACAAATTTTTTAGAAGACAATTAAATCTTCATCAAAAAAATTTATTTTTAACCAAGAAAGATTACTTTTCTATCATGAAAAATGACTTTTCAACAAAACAGTAAAGTTTTTAAGCTTAAAAGTCGAAAATTTTAGAAAACAGAGGACTTTCAAATCGGAAAAGATTAATTTTTAACACAGAAGATGATTTTCAATCAAGTAAGAAGAATTTTTCACAAGATAGTTGGATTCTCCACCAAAAAGTTGAACCTTCTATGAACAAAAATAATTTTCTACCAAAAAAGACGAATTTCGAACAAAATACTTGAATTTGCAATAAAATTATTTAATTTTAAAGCCAAACAGATTAATTTTTTACAAAAAATTGGAATTTTTAATATAAAACTTCATTTAAAAGGAAATAGTTGATTTTTTAACTACATCCTTAATAAAAAACTTTTTTTTTCTACAAAACTTACAACTTTTTTACAACTTTCAGTAAATTATTCAACTTGTCAACCAAGAAAGATGAATTTTCAGCGAAGCATGTATCAGTTGATATTTTAACCAAACAATTGTATTTTTAACCAAAGAGGATACATTTTCAACCAAGAAGATTAAATTTCTACAAAAAAGACGAATTTTCAACAAAATACGAATTTTCAACCAAAAAGTTGAACTTTGAGTTAAATTTTTTTAACTGAAAAATATCAATTTTTAACCAAAAATGTCATAGTTCAATTGACAGTTTAAAAAATTTATTTTCAACCAAACCTGAAATGAATTTTCATCAAAATAGTGCAATTTTGAACCAAAAAGATGAACCTTCAACGAAAAAAATGCATTTTTAACCAGAGTAGTTGAATTCTGGATATAAAAGATGAATTTTTAACGATATACTTGCATTTTCAACAAAATAATTAAATTTTCAACCAAACAATAGAATTTTGAAACAAACGAGATGAATTTAAAAAAACCAAAAATATGATAGTAGCCTTTTCAATAAAAAAAGAGAACTTTCACTCAAAAATATACACTGGGAATCCCATTTAAGTGCGGTTTCAAGCATGATTCTAAGGGCCTTCAATTAAGGAAAACACAACATTCGCTCGCTCCGAACATTCAGGAGCATGGAGCCACTTCTAACTGGAATACATAATATTACGCACCAGACGCGCGTGAGTACCCGCGCACTGCTCCTTTGTCGCTACGCTGGTAATTGGATTTTCTTATTGGGTTTAAGTTCTAAATATTATCTAAGTTCGTAACGTTATTTCTATTCATTTTGAGATTGTAAGAAAGATATGTAATAAACATCTCGACAGAACATACTGATAACGTATTTCATGGGAAGTACCGCCAGGTCACTTTTTCTTTTAGGACTACACCCTTGAATATAATGAATGAAATATAAAAGCAAAAAGTTCTGTCAATATATTTATTTCATATCTTTCTTACACTCTCAAAATGTACAGTCTTATATCAGCCGCAATCCTTGCTGGCAACTATTTACAATAATATCACGAAGCAACGTAGCACACACTTTCTCCCAATCTTATCAATATTCATTTCTGTAGACTCATTTGCTTACTTCCCTCGTCCTCCCTAAAATTAAATTATTTCCTTATCTTATTTTCGCACTTTTACTTTCTTTTTAAACTTTGGTCAGCGTCAAGAACCGATCATAATATATATTTTTTACACGTAGCAGTATGAAATCGTAAATAATTCGCTGGAAAAATGTAATACGTTCTAGAGTAGCGAAGTGCATATGTATTGTCAAATATACGCCAGGGATAGAATTTAACGAGTAAAATCCAAATCTGGAAATTTTAAGTACGAGAACAATAGTCAGCAGGACGTAAAAAATCTAATGTTACACATTTATCAAACAGGGTATTCATCGGATACAAAAGTTACAAATGCCCTTAACGTAAGTTTGCAAGTTTTGCGAATGGCATTTCAAAATTTCTCTGCCAAATGATGAAAGCCTTAGAATTTGTTTATTTTGTTAAATCTTATTTGATAGAAATCTTAAAATTTCTAAACTCGCATTTGATATCGAAATTATAGTAGCAAATGAACTAGAAATAGCAAATTGCCTTCGATAAGCAAAGAGTGAAAATCACTGGTAAACACTTTTATACTACATTTTAGATTTCAAAATATTTTTGCTTAAATTTGATAAGATCTGTACGCATTAGCATTATTTGTAATCGCTTTGGAAAAACTTATACTTAATCGTGAAGTTTCCTTAAACCATTCTAAAAATTCATGATAGAGAAAATGCAAATGAATACTAAATTGAGAAAATGAAATAGCTATACAAGAAACTGTTTTTTTTAATCTGCATCTAAATATTTTACATTTCTAACAGAGTTTATGAGAATGCATACAAAATTATGGGTAGCTTTTTAGTTTTCGGGTTCTGTTTAGTTTATTTGTTTATTATTATTTTATTGTTTATTTGTTTAATATCAAAGCATTTCCGACTGTTTTATATTCTGCCTTAAACATTTTGCTGTAATTCCTACAAGGGACTGCTTGGCATAGTAAATGGAAATAATATTAAATTACAAAAACTGGAATTTATAGGAGATTTTTCTCCATGCTGTTGTTCTTCCTCTATGGAAGTAATCAGAGAGCAAATTGATTTTAAAGCTTGTCAAATTTCATTATCCTCTTCAAATCCCTTTTGAACTTTCTCTATTTAGAAAAATGAATATTTGCTATAGAATAAAAATTGTTAAAATATTACAGAGTAATTTTAAGAATCTCTAGAAAGATTTGTCAGAAAAAAATGTTTACGTCTGATTTCCATAGACACATTTACGAAGTATTTTATTATGAGGACATTTAATCAGCTTTACTTGCAGCCCTCTTGTCGTGAACATCATCTAAAATAGTTTCCTCTTTCCTCATTATCTATAATATTTTTAAACACACACTTTCGAGTTTTTGATACTATATCAAAATCAGAATCGATTGCAAACTGCTGCCATAAATCTCATGAAAATTTTCCTACACACAGCTAGCATTCTGATTGCAGTAAAGCTCGAAGGGAGATTTATACAAGTCTAGAAAATTAATCCAATTAGGCCTCATCTGTTAATTTAATCGCGGAAGGAGGCATATGCTAAATTAGGTTCAGTACTATGTAGACTATGGGGGAGACCATTAGGGTGGTCCAAAATTTATTTTTCCGAATTTTCATGCATACCGCCCGGAAATTTGTTCGAATCCACAGAAAAATTAATCCAGTTTTTTTTTATAATGATATTTAGAGGTGGCGCAACCCCCATGAAGTTTAACACGTATTTCCCATAAAAAAGACGTTTTTGTAAATTTTATTCAGAATCGTCAATATTAGCTAAATCGAGTTGAAACTCAACATTTCTATTCACAATTAGCCATAGAATACGAATAGGACATTACTTTTCAAATATCACCCCAACAAGTCTGTCTTATAGGGTCCCGAAAAAACCCCATAAGTGAAAAAATGGGTTTTGCGAGTTTCTGACGCTAATTATGATTTTTTGCGGTTTTTTCAATGAAAATTGTTTCTAATACATAAAATACTACTTCATACTGATAATCATATGTTTATATAAATTGTTTAAACAATTTATTATTCTTTTTAGCAATTTTCTTTCAGGATAGAGTTAGAAAGTCGTGGTTTTTTCAAGACATTTCAACTTTTTGTCCAATTTTCATTTAGAGTGAGGTAATACTTAATTAAAGCTAACAGACATAATTTTGTAAATAATTATCAGTATTGTTGATAACATTCTCCTAAACTAATGCTAGAAAATTGCAGTTTTTTTCGAAACGTTCCACTTTTTCTCCAATTTTCAAATAGAGTGAAGTAAATAATTAATGAAAGTTAACAAAACTTATTGTTTAAATAATTTATTGTAATTTTTAATAATATTCAATTTGAGTAATGCTATAAAATTGCAGTTTATTCTGAAATTGTCAACTATTTGTCTACTTTTCTCTTGGAGTGAGTTAATTAACTTGATTTGGCAAAAATAATTATTTAAACAAATTATTATTGTTTATAACTATCTTCTTCTTTATTGATGCTAGATAGTTGCGGTTTCTTCTGAAATTTAAAACTTTTCACCCATTTTTTACTTAGTGAAGTAATGAATAATGAAAGTTAACATAGTTGTTTAAACAATTTCTTATCGTTCATAAGAACTCTTTCGTTTTTTCAGAACTCTTAAACTTTTTGTCCACTTTTCATATTAATTTCAGCGGAAAGGCTCTTAGTAGCCATTTCAAGGAAAATTTCCATTTAATATGATTCATTAGAAAACTTGAAGAATATTTCATATATCTTGTTTTATTTCAGACAAATTTATTCACAAAAAGGAAAGAAGTTGTTTAAAATATGATTCTCTCTAACGCTTATTCATCATTTTTTCATAACAAAAAAGGCGAAGCAATTTTGCTGAATTTATTATTAATAATGATTATTTGTTTCTAACTAAAAATTCACGGAAATGCTCAAAATTTCAGAAAAACCGTAACTTTCTAGCACTTACCTGAGAGAAGATAGTTATAAAAATTAACTGATTGTTTAAACAACTATTTTTATTAACTTGAATTAATTATTACCTCACTAAGTGAAAAGTGGACGAAAAGTTAAAAATTTCAGAAAAAACCGCAAATTTCTAGCATTATGCAAATTGAATATTAATAAAAATAATAATGAATTGTCTTAAAAAGTAATTTTGGTAACTTTAATTAGTTCTTAAGTCACTCCAATTGCATAATAGACAAATAGTTGAAAATTACAGACAAAAAAATTTTCTAGCATTATTCAATTTGAATATTTTTAACAATAATAATAAATTGCTTAAACAAGTACGTTTATTAACATTTATTAACCACTGCCGCACTCTAATTGGAAATTGGATAAATAGTCGACATTTTTGTTTAAAACCGTATTTTGTTCTTATGGGAAATACGTGTTAGGCTTCATAGGGCTTGTGCCACCTCTAAATATTATTTTTTTCAAAACAAAAGCAATGGATTTAATTTTGTGTGGATTTGAAAAAATTTTCGGGCGATATGCATAAAGATCCGAACAACAATTTTCCAATGCATTTTTGGACCACCCTACTGTGTAGACTATGGGGGAGACCATCGTACAGTAGATAATCATTAATTATAAGCACAAATATATCTAAAATAATCAGTTCTTATATTAATATATTAACACGTATCATGTCTTAACCATTCGTTATATTAAATTAATATTTTACATACATTAGTATTTTTAATTAATGATTAAATACTGTAGGACCATTATCTACTGTGGGGTAGTCTCCCCTTAAAAATTATAGCTTCGGTCAATCATGCATCTGTAGAGTTAAGTGGAAGAGAAGCTGAAATTTTCTGAACCAAGATTCGCAGTTAAAATGGTATTTTTCATATAATCTTACAAGTTATAATTATTTGTACAAAGTGAAGAAAATATTTAAACTCGATTTATGAGTTAAATATTAATTTACTTACCAATCTATATTCTCTGACCTATTTATAAACACATTTTTTAATCTGCTTATGATAAATTAAATTCAATCCTAACCAGGCTTATTCTAAAGGATGATTGTTGTAGAAATTTGTAGTTTTAAATAACAAAATTCCTATAAACACTTTATAGTTAAAATTTTGCATGCTTTAGAAGTTTCGATTTAAAAACTGGATCCACTTTAATTTTTATTTGTGGAATTGTTATGAATACTTTTATCTTCAATCTCTTAATTTGAAATAATCACATTGTGAAAGTTCCCAATTTAAAATGGTTTTATCTCGTAAATTATGAGGTAAGATTTAAAATTACACAGATTTGTTACAATCGTTCACTTTGCAAAAACAATCATTTCAAATTCATAAAAACAAAATATATTTATCCTAACTGCGAATCTCTTTCCCTAGTCAACTAGAGATCAAAGAACTTCTGCCATTTTTAGTGACAATCAAAACCATCAGTCAGCTTCCCTGATTGTCGAATACTAGGATTTTCTTCCTTCACTTTTTCCAGGACTCGTCGGTGAATAAAGGCCCAACTTTAAACCTAACTCTGTGGGCTTCCTTGGAGCATTTCTCACAGGAAAAGGACTAAAATTCGACTTGGGACTTGGACCACCATCAAAGCCCATTCCAGCTGGCCTATTAACATGACCAATATTTCCTAGACTCAGAGATGATTTCCTATGATTGGCTGATTCAATCGAGGACAAATCGCAGTATTTTGTCATATTTAACTTATCTGGAAACTCCGGATGGGAAACAGGCCTTTTCGAAACTTCTTCCAAACCTGGAGCCAACTGTGCCAAAAAAGTATTTTTCGAATGAGCAAACTTACGATCCGCAAACTGATTACTGGTAGATGATAAATGAGAATCTCTGAGTTGTTCGGTCATGAAATAAGAGTAAACTTCCGTTCCGGGTTCCATGTTCGTCAATTTATAAGGTTGTCTGTCAAAATCCGTTTGACAATTCCCATAATCCTTCGGAGAAATCATTTCGTACTTTCTGTGCAGATAAGAATCTGGTCTGTCGTATTTGTACTCCAGGGGAGAAAGAGCAGTCGAAGCCAAAAACCTTTCATCATTTTTGGCATACTTCATTTGTTGAATGCTGTTTGTAGGAGTCAGTGGTTTATCATTATAATAAGATACACCCTTTTCTAGATTAACCAAGTCAGTTTGAAACGGAGAGAGAGTCAAATCCACTTTTCTGCTGGGCTTCGGCTCATCATCATAACGAACTCTAAATTCCAAATTTTCTTTCGACAGGACCTTCTTGTGACTAAAATCAAAATCGAAAGTCTTCTGGTTGCTGTAATCAAAACTAGAATCGGCATAAGATTTTTCATAGCTTCGAGCCGAGTAAGGACTTTGAGGTGTCTTTCTGGGTGATATTCTCGACTTGAAATCATAGGGTTTGTAAGTATCATAAGGGCTCTTTTGAGGAGAAGTATCAAAAGGCTTTTCTGCCTGGATGGAGCAGTCCAAGTTGAAAATTCTTACTTCAGAATAAGGTGAAGTTTCTGGAATATGGGGAATATAGGGAACAGATGGTATATTTGGCTCAGGAATTTCGTTTGAAGCAGATGACAAAACATGAACAGAAGCTATCTGATCCAGTTTCTCCAACTCTCTGTGAATGTCAATGTCGCTTTTTGGTGTGAAATTTGGATGCATGTACTTCGTTGTGGAACAAATTGTCGTTTTGTAGGACTGTGTTAAACTAGGTAAAATTGAATCTCCATACGGGCTGTATTTTTCTGAATGAATGACTTTTTCCTCAATTAAAAGAGATACATTTGGCTTCAGGGATTGGTTGGTTGATTTGTATTTATATATGTCTATATTTTCATCCAAATCTTGTTCGAATCTGTTCACAGGGGCTGGAGAGTCTCCTTCGTAATTTGATAAAAGCTTCGAAAGTTCCTCGTTGATTTGACGATCAATACAGGCATCTCTAGTCTTAAGGTAATCCTGAGAGATTATCTCATCGAAACCGATTGGATCAGCATCTTCATCATCACCAATTAGGGAAAGCTTGCAGAGTTCATCATTCATTTTGGCATTAAACTCAGAAGTACTCGAGGTCATGTGATCCATATCCTTGAAATGATTAATCCTCGCTAGTTCTTCGTTGATCTCGTGTTCATTCAAACCCATCTTCTCTAAAATGGGACTAAATATTTTGGAGATTTCTTCATTTATGGGACTTATTGTGATTTCTTTAGATATTTCTTCCAGATCAGGTAAACGCTTCTTGGCTTGGCAAGTTAGAATTTTTTGGAGAATTGCTGAATTTTCTTGAATAATCTTAAGTGCCCTGTCACTACTACTCCTGCGCCCACTGTCACCTATCTTTCTAGGTTTGACTTTCGTCCATACACCTATTTTTGACTCCCTGTCGTCATCAGAATCTTTCGAGTGACTATTCTGACTCACCTTCTTTAATATACTATCACTGCTTTCGTCTATGTTGATTTTGGGTTCAACTATATAGGTCTTTCTATTCTCATTGGATATACTAATACCAGGAATATCTATTTGACGTTTGGAGAACCCACTCGCCGAGTCGCTAAAGGTATCCTGCCTTCTTGCTTCTAAATCCTGTACATCTTCCCAAATGTACCCTGTTTTCTTAGTGAGCATGTTCGTATCTGATGTACCATCACTTTTGGATTCTAGATGTTTTAAATCTTCAAGAATATCACTTGATCTTTTCTTCACTGAAGAAGCTAGCTCCTCATTGGAACTAGGAGATATCAGGTCCAGAAATTTCTTATCCAAGCTACTACAGCTTCTTTCGAAGGGCCTTGTGTAATCTGTTCTTACACAAAAGTTATTTTCGGTACTTAAACGATTGCGTGAATTTACCCGAGGTAGTGGTGAGAGTGTGTCCTCTTTCTGATAGGAGTGGAAGGCACTTCCACTGATCTTAGGACCCAGATCAGAGTCAAGATTGTATATGTACCCGGAATCTGATTCATATGTTTGATATTCCGAGGAAAACATTTCCATAGGTTTGCTTTTATTGTCGCTAAATGAATGATCGGATTTTAATAAATCTCGAGGTGTTGAGTAAATGTGGTTAGGTGAAACTTCAGTGCTGTCTGCTTTTTGTTTCGGAAGGGCATCATATGGAGAAGGCGTTTTTTGAATAGGATCAGAAATTGGATAAAATGGAGAGGTGATGGATGTTAATTCAATCGGCGGGGTTACGGAAAGATCACCGTTGTCTTTATAGTTTGAAGTGAACTTTATAGAATTGGCACTTATCGGCGATTGAAGGTCCGAACTGAATGATTTTTCGGAAGACTTGAATTTGCTGGGACTATAAGATTCACTAGAGCTACTCACCACGAGTTTGGGACTACAATCTGACTTGGTCTTTAGAGAATCCACACTGATTGGAGTCGAGGGGCAAGATTTATCAGTGGAAGGAATTTTTGGCTCGAGCTTTTCTCTCACGCATACCATATCAGTATCAACAGACTGAAGAGTCAAGGTCTTTGAATCAGAGCTTACAGAGGAACAATTTGAATTGTCGAGTGCCAAATTCCTTGACTCTGATCTCAAAGGGGTTCGTGGACTCACTGTTAAACTAGAGAGCTTAGAATCAGGTCCCATCGTTTCTCCAGAACTGAAGGATTCTGGTGTCTTTGGACTGCTTTTGTTTTCCACGACGGTTTTCTGGTGGGAGCAAAACAAATTATGAGGCCAACCATTAAGCTCTTTAGGCTGACTCCTGGATTTTGTATCATAGGAAATCTTTCCTGATTCCTGGTCAGTGATGATGTGTGAAATTGGCAAGTGACCTACTATATGATTCCTTTCAGATATTTTGCTATTTAAGGTATTCTCATTAGAATTACTGATATCCGGACGAAAGGAACTATCAAAACTTTTGTAATCATAATCAAAATCCGCAATTGTTCGGTCATGGTTTATACCAACTGGGTTTTCATCAACCCTGATTTCACTGTACTGATTTTTCTGCTCAATATCAATTTTGCTTCCATTCAAATTTGAGTCAAGATCGATCTCTCGTACTCTACAACTATTCCCTAAAAAAGCATAGGTACCTAAGGAATCGAAGGAGCCTTTGGTTTCATCAAGGGAGGCGCTTTTGGAATCCTCTGGATATATTGTCTCACTTTCACGATCACATAGCACATTGGACATTAGAAAATCGTTATCGCCAGCGGATAGTCTTCGAATCTGATTAGTTATTTCGGCGATCGATGTCTCCTCGAGATCTAATTGTTCACAAATTTTTTCTTGAGTATCCACAGGAATATCAATGACTCGAACACTCGCGAACTCATTTTTCACTTCCGGCTGCATTTGATCAGGAGTTTGACCTGCAATTGGAGAACTTCCAATTCGAGGACTTTTTTCGTCATCAGTTGCCATGACGTAAAAGTCCGAGGTGGAAGTTGGTTCTTCACTGTCTAAATCACTGAGACGATCAGGTTCATCACAAAGTTCTGTTGATGTGCTATCACTGTCGCTGTCAGCACTGCTGCGTCTTTGTGACGTCATTGTGAGCGAGATTGTTTCGGGTGAATATACTAAAGTACTGGCCCGTCCTTCATCTGTGGAAAAAGAAAACAGATCAATAAGTACAAGCCAGAGAATGTCTCGAGATATTTAGAAGAGAAAGGAGCAAGGTAGATCAAACTGGAAACTACAGATTAGTTTAAAGAATGTTCACAGAAGGAGGAAATGATTGTTATCAGTTTGAAGAAGCAGCGATACTACCCTATGTGTGTCAAGTCGAACAAAAATCCGGATGTTGACCCTACGTGCCACACCTGCGTCAATACTTGTACCTGTTAGAATCCAACAGGTGGTCGAACCGAAAAGACACGAGCTTTTCCGAATGATAGGGCTAATCGATATTGCTAAAGGGTAGGTACGCAACCGTTTTTATCCATGGGAAGTAAAGCAGAAATCCGAAGGAAATGAAGGGTAGTTTTGACATTGTTGAACTATGTCTCCGCATTTTAATTTACAAAATATCAAATGGAAAGAAAACGAGTTTAGATTATGCTAAAATAATAATTAAATACATATATTCATATGCTATAAATACGTACCATCAGGAATTTCTTTGCTGTCCCTGCGTTTTTTCATATCCTTCCAATGCAAAGTAACAGCCTGTCTCTCTTTTCTACTTTGACTTCTTGGACTGAAGTGGCTAACAGATTTTACTTTTGAAGTAACAGTTATAGGAGATGGAGCAATCTGGCGACTCCTTCCGCTGACTAAAGCACTTTTACCAACAAGCAGATGATTCATGGCTGAGGTTGGAGGTGGAACCATCGTCTGTCTTGCACAAGCAGCTGTTGAAAATTGAAATAGATTTTATAATTTGAAATATTAACAAGTGGTGTAGTCCTGAAAGAAAAAGTGGTCTGGCATTACTTTCCATAAACTACGTTACCAATTTCACGAGCGATAACGAACTTAAGTAACATTTGGAACTTCAACCCATTAATAAAATCCAACTATATTTTGGTAATTCATTTGTTTTCATTAAAAAAAAGGCTACTATATTGTTGAAAGGTTATCTTTTTAACAAAAACTCAACTACTTTGGTTACAAATTTAACTATTTTGATGAAAATTCGTTTCATGTTTGCTTGTAAATAAATTTTTCAGACTGACAATTAAACTTTTCCATTTTTGGTTACAAGTTTATCTTTTTCAGTTACGAATTTATCTTTTTCTGTTAAAAAATTAACTATTTGGTTAAACATTTATCTGTTTTAGTTGAAAATTCAACTTTTTGCTTGAAAATTCTTCTTTCTTGGTAGAAATTAAATCGTCTTGTTTGAAAATTGATCTTTTCGGTTAAAAATACAATTGTATGGTTAAAATATCAAATGTTACATGCTTTGTTGAGAATTCATCTTTTTTGTTTGAAAATTTGATTATCTAACATAACGTTGAAAACGCTGGTAAAAAATGATTTTTTTATTGAAGATTCATAGTTATAGTTGAAAATTCAACTGCTTGCTTTTAAATGAACTTGTATGTTGAAAATTTTACCGTTTTATAGAAAATTAAGTTTTTGGCTTGAAAATTCAACAATTTGGTAGAAAATCAAACTATTTGGTTTAAAAATTAAACCTTTTTACTAAAAAATCATATTTTTGGGTAAAAAATTAAATAGTTTTGTTGAAAATTCATTTAGTTTGTTTAAAATTCATATCCCGCATATTGGATAAGTTTGAAATTTGCCTTTTTTATAGAAATTTAATCTTCTTTGTTGAAAGTTTAACTTTTTGGTTGAGAATTTAACTACCTTGTTGAAAATTAATCTTTCCTAATTAAAAATTATCTTTCTTCTTAAAAATTCATCATTTCCGATTTAAAAGTCCACTGACTTTTTAGCTCAAAAACTATACTCTTTTGTTCTAAATTCATCTTTCGTGGTATAAAAGGTCATCCTTCTTGGTTGAAAATAATCTTTTCAGATGAAAATTCCACTGTCTTATAAAAAATTTGTCGTGTCTTAAAATTTCAAATAATTAATTGAATTTTAATTTTTTTTGTTTGAAAATTCGACTATTTGATTAAAAATGCATCATTGTATACTGAAGATTCAACTATTTGGTTATAAATTAAACTATTATCTAAAAAATGTAATCATTTTTGAAGCTATTTTGTTAAAACTTCACCCTTTTGGATTGAAAATTCATCTTTTCTGGTAGAAAAATCATCGTTCTTGGCTGGAAATTTATCTTTCTTGGTTGAAAAGTAACTTTTTTGTCAAAAATTCAATTGTCTTAGAAAAAATTTGTCTTTTTGGCTTGAAAATGTTACTGTTTGGTTAAATATTTTCCTATTTGTTTGGAAAACTCGTCTTTTTTACTAAAAAGTTGATCTATTTAGTTATTAATACAACTGTTTGGTTCAAATTTATTATTATTTTTCAAATTCGTCTTTTTGTATTAAAAATTCATCTCCTTAGGGCAGAAAAACTTTGTTGGTTGAAAATGTAATTATTTGGTTGAAAATGCAATATATTTCGGCTTTAAATCTTAGGAATTTAAAGTGTTTCGTATAGGATTCAATATGCCATCTGCATCAATTTTATTTAAAAGAACTCATAAATGCAAATCCGTCTTTAGCCAATGGCTACGTTACTTTTTGGGAAGGAGGAGGTCAAAAGAGCCCAAAATTTGGTAACATAGTTTATGGATGGCCCATAACCAATATTATAAAAAAGCAATACCTTTCAATATACAAAATAAAAGAGCAACTAAAAATAATTATTTCAATTGTTTATTATTATTCTACTTTTTCAGCTTGCTGAATTTCTCATTAAATTCTCGAAACAAAATTTCATCACTTTGCTAATGAATAAAACATTAAATAAGATGGATACCAGAAAGTATTATGTGAGCTTGACGTTGACGCTCTCTTAGTTTTGCATATTGCTGCTTCAGCGTAGTTATATCCAAAGCCAGTCTATCCCTGTCACTGCTAAGAGCCTGCAAAGCTCCTAAAGCCGAAGATGTTCGATCTGAAAGCCGATTATCATATTTAGATATTAAAATCAAAAATCATGTTATTAAAATAAAACCGGAAAACCCGGGGAATTAACTGGGAACACCAATTCGAGCCGGAAAACACATATAAAATTTTAGAAAATGTTAATATTTAAAGGTTTCAAGAGAATAAACAAATTTTATTAAGATTTCTGGAATAATTTTTTACGATTTTTTATTTTGAAAACTTAAGTTTAAGAGACAATTTTTAAAGATTTTGAAAAATTTCCCAAATTGTCAAAAGAGAATCAAGAAGATTTTATTGTAATTTTTTTAATCGCAGAATTTTTAAAAAAATTTAGGAAAAATAGCATCATATTAAAAGATATTTAGAAGGTGTAGAAATTTATGTGAAATTGTTTACAAATTTAAAGAACAATTCTAATACTTACCCGATTCCTACCCTACCGATATTTCTTTGAAAAAATACGTCCTCACGAATTGGTATACCAAATTGAAAATTTGGGATATTAATTGAAAGACACTGAGGAACGTTTTTATGGTCCTGAATCTTGAAAATATTCAACAATAATTCAATAATAAAAAATATTTCGTATAATTTAAAACGAAATGCAAGTTTTGAGAAGATTTTATGGTGTTTTAAGAATTTTTAAAGATTTTCAAAATTTTACGAATAATTTGAGTCAGTTTAAAAGATGTTTAAAAATTCTTCTCTTGGTATAGAAAATTCACCTTTTTTGTTGAAAATTAATTTGGTTGAGGATTCAGCTATTTTGTTGAAAATTCGTCTTTTCTGATTGAATTCAACTGTGCTTTGTTAAAAATTGATTTTTTGTTGTTGAAAATTAAACAATTTTGTAAAGTATTCTTTCTTTTTTTGTTTGAAAATTAATTTGTTCAACTGAAAATTTAACTATTTCATTTTTGGTAGAAAATTTAACGCACTGTCTAGAGTTACGTAATTTTCTATAACTCTAACCCTTCTTCCAGCTTGTTCAGGGATAAAGTTACGGAAAATTCCGTAACCTTAGACAGTGGTAAAATTTAATTACTTTGTTGAAAATTATTCTTCTTTAATTCATATTTAAGAATTAAAAATTCAACTGTTTGGTTAAAAGTTGAACTAATTTGTTAAAAATTCATTTTTTTTAATGAAAATTCATCATTTTAGTTGAAAATTTACCTCCTCTGCTGAAAACGTATCTATTTCATTGTCTTTTTTGGTAGAAAATGCATCTATTTTATTGAAGATTTAATACAATTTGAAACAAAATATGCATTTTGGAAGATTTCGAAAGAAAATTTAGAATCGTTTTAAGAATTTTGAACGGTTTCAAGAAAACCAATTTCCTCAAGATTCATAGGAGATTTAAAAATATTTCAAATGATTTAATAAGATTTCGAAAAAGAATGCAATTTTGCAAGCTTACAAGATTTTAGAAAAAACTCCAATAAGTTTAAGAGATATTCAGAAGTTTTTAAAAGATTCAAAAATAATTTAAAACTGGAAAAGATTTCAAACAATTTTAACAAAATGTACATTTTTGAAGATTTCGAAAAAAATAATTAAGGTATAGTTTTTATTCTCTTTGGTGATAGCGAATAATTATTGATAACTTATTCAAGATTTGTTACAAGAAACTATTATAAATATCATTTATTTTAATATAAGTGACTTTTACAATAATTATTTTATGAACACATGTAATTATAATTTAACTATAGAGATTCTTACTTTTTGAATAATTTTCGATTTTTACGATCTTTTTCAATCCCCTCTTCTCCATCTCATCCTATATCCTTCATCTATCCACGTAAATCTTTTACTATCTTTGACAATCTAAATTTCCGTCTATCTCTTTCAATACGCCCTTTTCTATCTTATCATATCCTTTATCTATCCACATCAATATCTTTTTATCCCTCTATCGGTCTAACTTCCGGTCTTTTTTTTTAACCCCTTTTCACTATCTCATCGTATCCTACATCACTCAAAATCTACCTTTTTTTATCTCTTTCTCAATCTCAATCAACATTTATCTTTTTCAATAGCCTCTTCTCTATTTCATCCTATCATTCACCTATCTACGCAAATCTTTTTCTATCTCTCTGTCAATCTAGCTTCACGTCTATCTTTTTCTATATCCTCTTCCCTATCTCATCGTACCATACATCCACGAAGTAGTATAAGGAGATCCAACTCTACTGGCCATTTCGGAAAATTGTACCCCCACTTTTCCGTGCCCACATCCTATAGCACTTCGGATTACGTGTTCTAGCGCCTCTTACGGAAACCGTTATAACATAGGTTTTAGAGTTGGGTTTCAACAGTTTCAAATTTTATTATGAGAGGCGCTACAATACGTAATCTGGTATGCTATGGGTATGCTATAGGAAGTGGGCACGGAAAAATGGGGGGTATCCTTATATTAGAGTTGGATCTCCTTATACTACTTCGTGCATACATCTATCAACGTCTATCTTTTTCATCTCTTTGTTATTCTGAATTCCCGTCTATCTTTTTCAATCTCCTCTTCTTTATCTCATCCCAGTCTTTATCTATCCACGTCAACCTGAAGGTTTAGCCGCTAGGTGGCTGACGGTAAAGGTATGGAAATAAATTTTAAGTGTTACGTATGGACGCCATGTTGTCTTTCTGGTACGTTGCCAACGTCAGATTAATTTTTCAACTAAATTCCGTATTTTTTTGTTGGATTCCCGAATTTTGAGGTATAGAAAATGATAAGATCACTCAATCGCGGAAGATGGAAAAACAGATAGAAAAAGATTCAAATTCGTACAAGACAGACGAAGGGTTAGAAAAAAATTAGTCCTCGATCGCGAAAGGTAAAGAGAGAGATAATAAATTATTGAGATTGGGGATGGGAAAAGATATCGTTTAAGAAATGCAAAGTGATCCAGTGGGAGAGATAGAATAGTTCTATCTTTTCCTATCCCCCAATTTCTGTCTTTATCAATCGTTCTACTGCCAGCAGGGTAGGGTACGAAGTAAAGTCGGGTAAAGTCGTCTAGGGTACAGAATAAACTCAATTAGGGTCGGCGTAAAGTCGGCTAGACGCCTCCTCTACTTTCCTTCTCCTCACTTTCCCACCCGGGACGGATAGCGGACAACCGACCGAAACAAGGAGATTCGAAGCTTAGAATATGATTGGAAATTCCATTTGTATAATAAAGTTAAAATTCTCTGTGCCGTTTCATGATAAATTCAAGATGTAATTTTTAATTAAGAGTGATATTAATTAACAACCTTTTTTCCTGTGTGGCATACTAAAAATAGCTGCCGCTGCTGCTACTGCCAACCTCTCATCCTCTTCAGTATCGCTATCTTCCTCGTCGTCACTTAATCTGCGAGCCCAGGGTGTAATGTTATATCGATGTTTCTCCCTCAGGCTCGTGACTCCATACAGAGGCCCCATGCTGACGATATTCTGCAGTGAAAAATTACCTTACTTTAGGAAAAAGAGCATTTGTGCATAAACTAAGAAACAGGAGGGTTAAAACATTCGTAAAAACGCAAGGAAAATTAATCTTCTGAACATATATTCTTTAAAATTTAAATTAAATAATCAAAACTGATTTTTTTTTCAAAAAATTTTAACCCAGATGTGCGCAGCGATTTGACTTTAGTTCTGGATTAAACTCAAGCACGCTACCATCTCAGCCACGTCACCGTACCGCAGTGGTCAAACTCAAGAATTTTCTCTCTTAAAATGAACCAGTCAGATTTCTCACTGATTTCCAGTGAAATCTCACTGGTTGAAACAACCAGAAGTGTGGCATTGAGATTTCACTGGTTCACTCAGTGGAATTCCATCACTGGTTTAATCAGTGAGGTTCACTGGGTCCTCAGTACAGTTATCAACAATTTATTAAATAAATACGCAACTGTAAATGTTTCGTACTAGAGGACGCTCTTTTTTCACTATTTCTTCATCGAAAAAAATCATTTTCCTCATTAAATCTTTTTTGCAGCAACTTGATATAATTGTTTATTAAGATTTTACGTGAAAAAAATATAAAATGTTAACATTGCATTTAAAAATTTGGTGCATCGAGAAAGTGATTTTTCACCGTAGTTATTTAAAACGCTTGTTAGTTCCACAATATTCCAACGCAACACTTAATAATTTATAATAACTGCCTTAACTAGCTATTTTACAAATTATATCAGGATGGTATTAAATAAAAGCAATTAGAAAAACAATTGGCCCATGAAAATTATAACTTTGATCCAATATGTACCTCAAGTATTAATATTTACTAGTTTTCAAGAAGATTTAATAGAAAACATTATTTTTTCCACGAAGAAATATTTATTTCTTTATACTATTTGTTATTAGCAATAATAATTGTCACATTTTCGTTAAACTGTTCTCTGACGATATATAATACTAAATTGCTTTGAACAGAACTTATTGAAAAAATTAAAATTTCCACAAATAAAGTTTACCCTTGAGGCATTTGCTAAATACATATGTTCGTTATAAACAATGGAATATATTCACTGTTTACATTTTTTTGTGCTGCATAACCATTTTTGAAATACGTATCAATTGTGTTCAGTGAGAACGAGAAGATTAAAATCCTAGAGAACAAAAATTGAATAATTGTTGATAAAATTATTTATAACAATAGAAATTGTTGACATATGATGATAAGACATTACTAATTGAAGATCTGAACACTCATGATTTATGTTCTTTTTATTTTAATATGAGATGGAAATAAAATATAGAAAAATAGTATAATAAGAATAAAATAAGTATTCAAATATAAATAAATGGAAAAATAAAATGATATAGAAATACAATACAAATAAAAGACATTTACCTTTATTACTATAATAATGCGTGATGTTACTTAACAAAAAATTGCATAAGGAATCTTAATTTTTCAAGAATATCGCAGCACTGACTTATCTCTGACATGTTCACTCTGGAAGTGATAAAGTTCGGAAAAAAACAACTTTCAATATGACAAAAAATGGCTAAAAATTAATCTTTTGGCTTGATTAAGATAAGTGTATTAGTCAATTGCAATTAAGAAAAATTGTAATAAAAAAAAATCGGCAGAAAATGCCGGCAGCAGGATCTGAGTTCGTTTTGACCAGACAAGGGGGCCAACAAAATTTCGGCGAGCAAATCAAGCTTCATTCAATCCATTCGAACATTTTTTTTTCAAATTAGAGATTTTTAAATTTCAAAAATATTTGCGCATTTGAAGCTTTGATAAAAAATGTGATTATTTTTTTAATCAATAACAAAGCTGACATTTTTTTAACTTTTCAGAAATACCATTTTTTGAAGAATTTCAGATTTATCAAACAAGGTCTAATATCAATGCTAAAACTTTCTATAAATAATTTTCAGTCGGTGATAATAATTTATCAAAGATTTTCATTACGCTATAAACAAATTAAAGAAACATGCTACTTGGTAATTGTCTAAGCAATTGTTATAAACAAATTCACAGTTTTGATATTTTTCAACGAATAGGCTCAATTTCTATACGGAATCGACTAAGTATGTCTTCGCGATGACTGTTCGATATGAAACTTTCAACATTTTCTAGAATTACTAATTATTTAAACAATTTTCATAAACAAATGTAGAGTTTGGCTATTTTTTAAAGAACAGAGTCAATTTTTTTACGAAATAAACTAAGAATATCTTTTCGATTACTTTTTGCTACGATACTTTGCAAATTTACAAGAATGATTAATTATTTAATCAAAGTTTCATAAACAAATTTAGAGTTTGGCTATTTTTCATTGAATACTCTCAATGTTCGGAAATACATTATTAGGTGTCTTTTCAAAAACTCTTTGCTTTGATACTTTCCAAATAGATAACAGTTATTAATTATTTAAACAATTTTTATATAACAACAAAAGTATAATAGCAAGGAGTGATTTGAAAGACATTCTTCGTCAATTCCGTAAACAAGAATTGAGCGTATTCGTTGAAAAATAGTGAAACTATGAATTTTTTATATAAAAATTGTTCAAATCATTGACAATGTTTGTAAATTTGCAGAGTATCATAGCAAGGAATCATCAAAAAGATATTCTTAATTCATTCCCTAAAAAAAATTCAGCCTATTAATTGATAAATATTTAAACTGTGAATTTGTTTATCAAAATTGTTTATATAATTGCCAAGTAGCATCTATTTTTAATCAATCATAATAAAACTTTAATTTTTCTCCCATTTTATATTAAAACTCTGTATTTCAATGAGTTAAAAAACTTCCAATCCCGAAAAAAAATTTTTTTAATTAATTTGTTTACAACGAAATAAACAATTTTTGTAAATTATTCTTACCGAATGCAAATTATTCATAGATAGTCTTAGCACAAATATCAGACCATGTTTTATAATTCTGAAAATCTTACAAAAAAACTGGCATATCTGAAATGTTAAAAACAAATGTCAATTTTGATAAGTAAAAAATTAACCAAATTTTTCATAAAAAATCCAAAAACATAAAGGTTTTCAAAATTCAAAAATTATTTATTTAGCAGAAAGAGGTCAAATTGATTGAATAGTGTGGGCTAAAAATTGAATTGTCCATAGAAACTTTTTTTGCCCCAAAATCTTTTAACATTTGAATCTTTGACAACAGTTATTAAATGGAGAAACAATTCTCTAAAACTTCACCGGTCCTTGGAATAATTTCTTATTTGTTAAGCCTAAGAAATACAGTATATTTTGTAATACCCATTCAAATTTCTTTCCAGAAAACGAATGACGTGTGCACCTGACCTTTATAAGATTGTTAGTGTCCGTGAACTCGAGCATTTCTCGCGTCAGTACTCCCATTATGCTATAAAACTCGTCTGCTGATTTCACAGTCATTATTCGCCTGGAAAATTTTTTATCATTAAATTTAAATTTATTTCGACAGGTTCAAGGAGTCAAAACAGTTCCGAAAAAGTTTTTGCGTAACGGAGGCATGATTTACGCGTTTTATCAGCGCCTTTTTAGTACTGAAAGTAGCCGTTTGGGCAGCAGGGGGAGCGAGAGCGAATGCGCATGCGCGCAGTACAATAATGTATCCATAATACTCCTAGGAGCACAGTGAACCCCGGAGATATGATCGATTTTAGGGCTGACCTTGGACCTAACTCTCTGGAGTTATGATCACTCCGATCGTAAACAGTCTGGGCCGTATGAACCGTTTCCGGTGAATTTGTCTGCGTAGTAAACTAAATATTTAACGGGAATGAGAAACAAAGTTTGCTGTTACACGTTAAAATAATTGTGTTTCCTGCTTACGTACTTGAAGCGTTTGCGGACCGTTGAGCATCTCTTTTAAAAGGAGAGCTTTCTTTTGAATAATCGGTCCAGATACTCTGTCTCTCGCTTGATTAAACCATTCGAAGACAGCCAGCATACAAAAGCACACCACTTTTTTTTACCAAAACACCTCGCAAAACAGTTCAAGTGGGAAGCTAGTCTTTTCGTTTCGAAACCACCATACTCTCTCTCTCTCTCTCTCTCTCTCTATCTCTCTCTCTATCTCTATCTGTCTCTCTCTATCTGTCTCTCTCTATCTGTCTAACCAATACTTCTTCTTCTTTGTTTTCTTTGTCGAATCGTAGAGCCGGTGGGCGACAGCCAACGACAGCGCCACCATTTCAGAAGAAATTTGAATTTCAAATAAATATTAATAAGAAATCTTATAGTAAATAATTAATTTTAAACCGTGGTTTAACATTTTTGATTGAAATAAATTGATATTCACTGCTCTTTTTCATTCACATTGCTCCAATAACTTCAAAATACTACTTCGCGATATATAGCGCTGTTATCTATGTCAAAGACAAGCTGATGCGATTGCACGAAAAAGTCCGATCAGTGAATCAGTCCCATGGGCTTCAGTTGGCTTAATGGCTTTCAGTATCGGA
Organism: Andricus coriarius; assembly: GCA_932066315.1. NCBI lineage: Eukaryota > Metazoa > Arthropoda > Insecta > Hymenoptera > Cynipidae > Andricus > Andricus coriarius. Next base: position 6,188 of record CAKNWT010294764.1, on the reverse strand, counting down.
GCCCCATTGCTGGTCGACATGAGCTCGCCATCGTGCTTATTCACTCTGTGTGTGCCTCTCGTTTCGAGTGAACTGTCGCAACGTCATGAGACAGTTAGATAGATAGGCCATTATGGCACAGCACACAGTGGGCTGAATCGGGAATTAACTATTCAAAATCACCTACATCCTACAATTCTCAACCGATTTTCAATTTTTTTGTTTAGAAGTGATCAGCGATAGTTGCACAAAAGTGTGTATGGATTAGATTTTTTAATTTTGTGCATTTTCTATTTTTTATATAAATAAACAACGAGCGAAAATGAGATATTTTTAATCTTCAAATCAATAACTTAATTAATCCCATTCTCGAAGAAAATTAATCACAAAGTATCCTAAGAATATGAATAATTTACAGGATATCGAATCTAATTGTTATAAACAAATTATATCAACAAAATGTCAACATATTGGAAATTTTGCTTGCAAAGTATATTTGTAAGTTGAAATTGTTTGATGTTATCAACAGGATCACGTTTGATCATAGAAATTAGTTGTACGGTATAATTTGTTTATTTTATAAACAAATTATGTAAGCAAATGCATGGCTTAGGTGTTTATTAGCAGAAAGTAATCGTTTTTCTTTCTTAGTACCTTTAAACTATATGAGTGGTAATATTTAGTGATTAAAATTGGTCATTCGATATTATTTGTTTATGTTGTAAACAAATTTTATAAACAAATGCATATTTTGTACATTTATAGACAGAAAGTAATATTTTTTCTTTCTCATCGTCTTCAAACTACATAAGTGGTGATGTTCAGTGACGAAGAATTGTCAACCGATATTATTTATTTAACTGATAAACAAATTTTATAAACAAATCCCTCACAACAAAATGATATCCTTGGCATATCCCTAGGATATCTCGGCAGGATATGTGATATCCTGAAAAATGTCCCATAAATCTCCCAGGATATCCGTGGCATATTCCAGGGATATCGAGATTTCCGCTCCAGAGGATATCGTCACAGGATATCCTGACGATATCCCGTACGGGATGTCCACAGGATATCCCAATACTATAGTAAAATGTCCCACGAATATCCCGATATTAAAAAAAAATCCTGTTGATATTCTAATATATTAATAGTGGATTTCCATTCAAGAAATAAAAAGGAATACAATAAGAACACCAATTTTATTGCTTTTAAGAAATTTTTTATGTATATTCTACATTATAATATATATGTGTAATATGTATGAAAGCTCGCTGGAGGTTAGATAGGTATCCGCGGATATCTCTGTAGCAATGGATAAAACTCATGAAAAATTTGATACAATTTTTAATGTTCACTTAATTAATTTATTTGTTCATGTTTTACATTAACTTTTTATTATTACCTATTTCAGTCTTAATTATAATACTATTTGAAAAGCAAACCTTCCATCAACTGTTCAGCGATGACTATTTCTGTTTTAACTAATTGCTTTTATTTTTGTTTTTATTGAATACAAATTTTTGTTAATTACTTTTGTTACTAATTATTTGATTTCCATTGTAAACCCGATTAAACTCGTTATACTATACATTTATACATTTTGTGCACTTTTGAGATTAAGTTGACTGTAATGTAGAAAAAGCCGAAACTTCTGATCTTTTTAAACCTTCAGCTTGCATGCATGAGTTCATTGAAATATATGCATATAGAAAAGCAAAATAAATACACATACCTACACAATATTATCTAAATTGAAACACGGAACAAACAAATAATCACCTCAAAATTGTGACACTTAAAATAATTTTGCAAATAGAGTCAAACGACCTATATGGTCAACAACAAATCAGGTACAAGTGTTGAAAAAAACAATACTGACATACTATCTTCTATTATTATTTGTAGCTCCAGGAAAATATTTTTTGTGAAATAATTATGCGAGTTTGTTTATTTAAAGCACAGAGAATATAAATTATTTGCAAATGGTAAATATATGAATTTCCAGGATTATAAAAAATTATATAATTAGGATATCTTGGAGTCATCCTTGGCATATCCTGCATTTTAAATATGGGACATCGTAAAAATATCCTAGGATGTCCCGAATTATGGAATTTGAGATATCCCGGACTACAAAAATTGGGACATTAATGGGATCTCCTCAGCATGTTCTGAGATACCTTTGGGTCATTCCAAGGATATCGAGATTTCCGCCCCGTAGGATATCATTCGTGATGTCCCTGGGAACTCCTGGGATATGCCTGAGATATCGTGGGAGCTAAATGGGATATCCCACCGATATCACTTGCTGTGAGGGATGCATAGTTTGACCATTTATAAATACAAACTGATCATTTTTCTTTCTAATCGTCTTCGAATTACATAAGTGGTGATGTTCAGTGTTGAAGAATTGTCAATCGATATTATTTGTTTATCTTATAAACAAATTTTATAAACAAATGCATATTTTGACCATTTATAGATAGAAAGTGATGATTTTTCTTTCTAATCGTCTTCAAATGACATAAGTGGTGATGTTTAGTGATGAAGAATTGTCAATCTATATTATCTGCTTATGTTATAAACAAATTTTATAAAAAAATGTAAGTTCAAAGTAGAGTAATGTTTTACGTAAATATCGGGGAGGTTGATTGAAGTAAAATTCGTTTTAAAACTGCTTTTCAGTTTTTTAAATAATTCAAATATTCAAAATTTACCGTATTCAGAAAAAGCTGCAGAAGCCCGTTATAAGAATTTCGATCGGTTCAGAGAATTCAACACACGAAGGTGCTCTCGAATTTCGACCAATGAAGATTTAATACATAACCTTGTGTCATCTCATCTGATCTATTAATTGCGTCTTTAAGGAAAAAGTGGAGCAAGAATGAATTTTAAATGGATCCTGAAATTATTGAAATGATTGAAAAGTACAACTTGGAAGCTAATTCTCTTAGAACATCACAAAATATTTCATTTGAAGGAAATAATAAAAAAAGATTACCTTCTGTCTACAAATGGCCAAACTGCATTTGTTCATAAAATAAACAAATAATATCAATTGACCATTCCTCTTCACTAAACATCACCACTTATGTAATTTGAAGACGATTAGCAAGAAAAACGATCACTTTCTGTCTATAAATGGTCAAACTATGCATTTACTTATAAGATTTGTTTAAAACATAACAAAATAATATCGATTGACTATTCTTCGTCACTAAACATCACAAATTATGTAATTTGAAGATGATTAGAAATAAAAACTATTACTTTTTGTATATAAATGACCAAAATATGCTTTTGTTTATAAAATTTGTTAATGAAATAAACAAATAATATCGAATGACCAATCTAATCACTAAATATAACCACTCATAGAATTTAAAGGTACTAAGATAGAAAAACAATTAGTTTCTGACAATAAACGCCTAAACCATGCATTTGTTTACATAATTTGTTTATAAAATAAACAAATTATACCGTACAACTAATTTCCATGATCAAACGTGATCCTGTTGATAACATCAAGCAATTTCAACTTACAAATATACTTTGTAAGCAAAATTTCCAATATGTTGACATTTTGTTGATATAATTTGTTTATAACAATTCGATTCGATATCCTGTCAATTATTTATATTCTTTGGATACTTTGTGATTCAGTTTCGTCGAGAACGGGATTAATTAAGTTATTGATTTGAAGATAAAAAATAATTATTGAAAAATGTCTCAGTTTCGCTCGTTGTTTATTTATATAAAAAATAAAAAATGAGCAAAATTAAAAAATCCAATCCATAGACGCTTTTTTGCAACTATCCTGATCATTTCTAAACATAAAAAATGAAAATTGGTTGAGAATTGTAGGCTGTAGGTGATTTTGAATAGTAAATTCCCGATTCAGCCCACTGTGCAGCGCCTTACCGCAACGCTCCTGTTTTGTCACGCCTTAGTGAACATCGCGCACCCCGCGCAGCTCCTTACATCCCAGCCCGCTGCGTAGAGTCAATTCTCGGAATTCATAACTCCGGGGATCATATCTCCGGGGTTCACTATATTATGGGCTTATAATTGTACTGATAAACTTGTAAATCATACCTTTGTTACATAAAGTATAATGTGCACCAAGGAGGCGAATGACTTTTTATCTTCGCGTGTTTTCAATACTTGGCTTTGTCTCGCACTTCGCGCTCGTCTATGACTCGTTATTGCAAACTCATGCTCGAAGAAGCGACTACCCCCCCCCCCCCCCCCGTACCCCTAGGTACACAGTATACTGTTAAAAATGTGTGCCAGACAATAAATACTTTTACTTTTATCTATGTGGATTAAAAAAGTAGTCTACCATAAATAGTGGAGCTCGTTTAAAAGTTAACCCTTGTGTGCACACCCGGGTCGGGTGCCCACTACAGAAAATTTATTATAGTAAAAATTAAAATTTCTCTCAGGGCCTCTGAATCGTCGATATTGAGCTCAATTCAGATGTTTTTTGGAAAAAAAATCGACTGAAAAGTATACATGCGTCATTGTAATAATATATATATATATATGCAGGGGCGTGGCGAGGGTGGGGTGTGACCCCCCCCCCCATAAATGGTTGTGCCGAATCGGCTTTTCCGGGTAATTCGACTATAAAGTCAGATAGCCGGCAAAAAATGGTAACTAGTCGGCAACTAAAAATCGCTGTGACTCCAAACGATTGATACATGCATACACTTCTACAATGGCTCCTGATTGAACGAACTTTTTTTTTTCTTTTTTTTTTAGAAGGCAGCGACAAATTCCACTCATTGAGTTGGCATTTATGTTAATGCTCACCCCCCAAAACTCAAGAAGCTCGATACGCTCCTTTAGATTTGATTTGAATTATTAATTTCTCATGCAATTATTTAATTCATGCACGTAAAACAATGTGCTGAGTGATAATAAAATTGATAATAATTTTAATGATTACTAATTAATAAATCATCATTCTTCACATTATGTGGCCCGCTAGGGACATCAGGTGAATTGTTTTGATGTTTTGTATTTTTAAAAGTGTTTTGTGCCATTGAAACTTACTTTTGATATTTAGTTATTGAAATTAACAACAAGAAAACGATATTAATTGCATAAATATTTGAAAAATTGAAAAAGGGTGGTGGGCATCTGGTTACCCCGGGTGTGTAGCAACAAGGGTTAAAATAGGTCTATGGGAGCATCCAATAATTACACAAAGCTTTTTTCGAAGGAAGTCCGGTAAATCCTACGAATCCTTGATTAGCGGGTGGGGGAAGGAGGTCATAGCATTTCTTACTTAAGTTTACTCTTTCTAATTATTTTTTAAAAATATACTAATTGAAACCTGTTTTGGCTGTTTAAATTACTTTTTATGCCATAATACACATTATATCACTATTCCTTCTATTTTTTTATTATGTAATCATATTACATACGCTGAATAAATACAGAATCGAGGAATCGATACAGAATCTTGAAATCTGGGGTAGACGTTTCATGAAATCTCGTAGAACCCCTGGAAAATCTTTGCATTCCTTTGATATCCTGTGATTTCTATTAAAAATTTGTCAAAACCCTCAAAATTATTTAAATCATGTTAAACTGTGTTTAAGATCTTTTGAATTCTATGGATTATACGCTCAATTTTTGGAAAGACATTATTAAGTGGTTTTTCAATAATTCTTTGCTTTGATACTTTCCAAATAGATAACAGTAAATAATTAATTTTAAAATTTTCATGAACAATAAAAGTATCATATCAAGGAGTATGTAATAATAGTACATAATAGTATAGTACAAAATCTCTTGAAATATTTTTTAAATAATTGAGCTCCCTGGAAATCTTTGGAAATCCTTTAAAGACTGTAGAAATCCCTTACAAATAATTTGAAATCCATTCCAATATTTCAAAACCCTCTAGAACATTCGCAAATCGATTTAAATTCGATTATTAATCCGTTAATTAATTTCAGTTAATTATTTTATTTATTACATCCAGTGAAATCTTTTAAAATCCCTTCAAATGTCTTCGAAATCCCATTAAAATCCACAGACTCTTAAAAATTTTTAAATAATTTGAAATCTGTGAAACCCCTCGTAATCATTTGAAATAGTTTGAGATACCTTAAATATTTTTTAATACCTTACAATCTTTTGAAATCGCCTAAATTGTCATGGAATCCATAAAAAGCTTTGGATATCTCATTAAA
>CAKNWT010294698.1:1078-12833 GCA_932066315.1 Andricus coriarius | reverse complement strand
CCCCCCCCCGCCACAGCTAGCAGCCATGTTCCGCCGTCGACACGACGCCACAGCGCCATTACCAGACGACCATGCTTCGCCGACCAAGTAGGGGGGGGGGGGGGGATCCACAACTAGCAACCATGTTCCACCACCGGCACAGTGTATCATCGCTACTGCCAGCGGCGTGTAGCTGTATTGAGTTAATCGCCGAGTCAGACCGATCCCACTCCGTAACATGACACCGTCAAGCTCTACTAACAGCGTCAAAGTCAGCGCGCAACAGACTCGACCAACCCTGTATAATGGTGTGGCTGGATGACCCTGCACTGGGACATGCCACTAACCAATTATGTTTGAGAGAGTGGTTGCGGACGAATGGTAGGGTCTGTTGCTCAGCAGACGAACATTCGTGACTCAAGAGGGTGTGACTGGCGAACTCGGTTTACTCCGGTATTGTGTCGCAGTTGTCAGGTAAGTGACAGCCATTTTGGTGTAATCTGGTTTTCCATCCTGAGCCACCCCCGGCCAGGTCGTGGTTAACAGTTTTATACACTGTGAATTTGGAAAACCCAGTTATAAAACGGCGCCCAACATAGAGGGCTGTCACATGATGACACGAACGGATTGAGAGAGGAGAGGGGATCTGATAGTGACGCTAATAAGACAGAAGCGACGACTAGGAATATAATATTTCTATTTGCTTGGGTATGACTTGAAATGATTTTACTTGCTTACCATAATTGATTGGCTCTCGCTTGTTAGGACGACTACTACCCCTCCCCCCTCAACCTGGTACTATAACTTGATTTCCGCACAAATAAACCAGGTGATGGATATTTGCGCAGAATACATTGCATCTCTTTTTCTTTTTTTGGGTAATTTTGATAATTTACGGATAGTAGTGAAATTCATCGACGCTCAAAAGGATATTACTGGACATTTAAGTGAATTTGGTGGTAATTTATGGAATTTGTCGCAAAAATAAAGTATATCCCCGGAATGAGAAGGAAATTTTCGTGTTGTTCTTTTTTTTTTTTCTTTCTTCTCACTCTTCTTTTTGTTCTCGGGAATTTTTTTTTAGTATTTTACGAAATTTGCAAATTTTCCCGGACGGGTAAGAATAGCTATCGTAAATTTGGAAGTTTTCGGAGAACTCTGAGTGGAACGTGCAAGTTTCGGAGTTTTTCGGGAAGACGCCATCGAGGGGGAGCCGGGACATGGCAATACGCGTAAAGACCCCGGTATAACGGGAGAGTTCCTTAGGTCAATTCTGAGAGGGTTAAAGTTAAATACGAGCGGGGTGGAATAGGTGCTATGGGAGAGAGCGGGGCGGTACTTCGCGCGTCAGGAGGGTAACCGGGCGGTACCCTGGTACTCAGAGGACGACGATCCCCAGGAATTGGTACCACGAAACGTGGGAATCGTTGTTCCCACGTTAAAAAAACGACCACTCATGACCACCGACATTGGCCAGGGCTGAGGGGAGACCAGGCCTTGAGGGGTGCACTATCACCAGCGTACACCCCACCTCCTAGCAGAGACATTTGGAGGCGGGTTGCAGGGGCAGTAACACCACCTTCTCAGGCGGGAACATCGGTGAGGGGGAGCTTGAGGGACATTTACGACGAGGATCCTTGTTTTACGATAGTTACTACTAGGTCGCACGGAACCACAACTAGGGCCAGCGCGACAGACGAGTGAACAGAATCGTCCCCACACATTGCTCATTTAGTTCCCGGGCGAAGCGCGGTACTTCAACAATACCAATGGGCAATCAGGAAGGGTTATCGGTACCCAAAATATTATTTTGAGACCCACCCGCGAGAACTCGCTCCGACTGACCATCGCGGACAGAGGCCATGGGAACGTGAGGGGCCCTGAACGGATCAGGCCACCCATCACTACCCGTCCTCGAGCCTCTTCCTTCAAATGAGCTTGACCTTCGGGAGGGAAAAGAAGTAGAACAAGAGCGGTTGTGGTGATCTAGAGGCCGATCCGAAAATTATTATAGGTATGGACATGAGAAATATGAGCCCGCAGATCGATACCAAAGCGCGAATTTTAGTGAGACTTAGGACAATAGAATTCAATGCGTCCCAACGACCGGACAGGGACAAATTGGGCCATTTTGGGAGCCATGGCGGCAGATTAGAGAGCGGAGTCGCGCCTTGTAGGACAGGTATCCCGACGCTTGGGAGAAAAGACCGGCGTACGAGGGCTACGTACCGACAAACGCGCTTTGGCCAAGAGCTCCACGTGAATTTGAAGGTCAGTTTCAATGGACACAAGGGCTCAAGTGTGGAGAACTTTCTGTGAAAGGTCGAAGAGGGCAGAGCCGCCTCTTCCTTTATGGACGAGGAGTTCTTAGTTGCGGTGCCCTTCCTTTTGAACACATCTGAGTTGGCATACCTGATTAAAAGGCTTATCACAGCGATGGTCAGTAGTTTACTATTTATGACAAGCGATTCTAATAGTCTAAAATAAGTGTCGCAAGAAACTTGAATACTGACATCAATTGACTCGAGTTGAATTCGCATACCATAATTGACCCTGCGTGTTCAATTGGATAACTAAAGGGTTATGATATATTGCAAACCACGATGCCCAGTAAAAACAGCGACTTAAGAACGGCTTAGATTTTGATATGATTAAAGCAGCACGCAAAGTCTCATTAAATCATAGTTGCCATTTCTTCAAGAAATAATACCATGGATTTCGCTTATACAGTTAAACAAAAGCAAGGGCGAAAGGCAGCTTAAATTTTCAATCACATTTATTAAGCGTAATTCAGACAATCAATTTTTTGAAGAAAACATGCTTACGCTCAGCAATTTGAATTTCGCAGCTTTCACTGTGATTCATAATTTTCTTATGAATTTTAGAAAACCTTTTTCATCGTGTTACAGGTCAAACAGATCAAGAATTTATTTTAATTGTAAAATTCCGATTTCACATAAGTGAAAAAGGTCAGCTAATTCTAATGTACCGGAGGTTCAAGCTGCCAAATTAATTTTACTAATTTGTTCAATTTTGTAGGATCGTCAATAACATCTTATTAATTCAAGATGTTTCATTTTCTGGCTGCGCTGTTAACGTGGAGTGTCAGTAATTAAAAGCATTTTCTTTGGAATAACTGTCGCGTTGACTCTAGTTTTAATTTTAATCGATTAAAATGAAAGGAAAATGAAATAGAAAACAGATGGTAAAATTACGATGGAATGAAGAAAACAAAAGTGATTTTATATTCGACTTACCCTAACTTAGGTACAGCTACCGTCATACTTTATTCGCCAAAAGGAAGGAAGGAGCGGGCAAGGGTTCGATTTCTCGTTTTTGCGATAGGCTGTAACTTGTCAGGCTTACACCTTCATAGCTTCATTGACCGATGAATAACTTTGATTATTATTAATGAAGTCGCTGCCCAGCTCAATTACGCGTGGACTGCAATGAGAATATTGAGTGTGACCGGATCGAAAACGAATGAATAGGTGAGGTAGGGCATTTTTGCAAGCATTGATAACTTTGATTGGATGTTCGTTATTAAGCGACAATTTGTAAAGAAGCCATTGAAGGAAGCTGTATTGGGAATGGCTGACTTCTAAAAAATGCTGACTGTCATAACTTGATTTAAAGATACGTTTGATTCCTTTGATTTAATATTCTCAACTTACAATTTTAGTTTGATCGACTATTGATTATTGATTTCTCCAATTTAGTTTATTCATTTCAGTAGTATATAACTTTCCATTATCTTCAGTTAATAATTTTGAAAATATTCCGTAATAGTAAGAAATTGTTAATTAGGCAACAGTAATTCAAATATTATTATTTAGGATTAATCATTATAGGTCAGATCACCTGTCAAAATAGATCGTCTGTTCACATAGCAAGGACGTTGGAAGATAAGAAAATGGACTTGCACCGCGAGCGAATCGTTAGGTGCAGTAGTAAATAGGTACAAGCGTCAAACGGCGTCTGTATGATCAGTCTCCTTGCAATGATTCGTATTGTCTTCTTTTCTCTTTTCTTCTCACTGGTATGAATTTTTAATGTAATATTTTGACGATAAAATGACTTGCTTTCTCCGACAAGGTCGAGTAGATCATAAAATTGTGTCATTCGATACCATTGGTTAATTTTATGAACAAAGGATATAAACAAATACTAGGGTGGATGTAGAAAAAGAAAAAGGAATCATTTTGATTTTAGTTATTGTTGGGTGATGAGCAAATCTTAGTAACACAAATTTTTATTTTATATACTTTATTAATTTTGTAAACAAAAAACAACTTTTTTTTGCCTATAGATGTCCACCTTATTTGTTTATAAATTAATTATATCATTTTTTTAAATATTTTTTTATAAAACTAATGAAATAGCATCGTGAATTAGTATCATCTTGCCAATAAAAAAGGTCAATTTCCAGGCAATAATAGACCCAAAACGTTGAATTTCAAACAAAACTTTTTACACCTACGTCCCCCGCCCCCCTTCCACCATTAGCAGTGTGAAAAACTTTTTGATCATGGCTTCAAAGTATTTTCAACAGGTTTAGTGAAATCTTAAAAATTTGAAAAGATTTCTTATTGTGCAAAGGTTTCAGGAGACTTCAAAGTGTTTCATTAAATTTTTAAGAATATCATCAAATTTTGAAGAATTTTATTATATTTTAATGGGTTTAAAAAGATTTAACAAAACTTTATCGTACTTAATGGTAAATGTAAATCAGATAAAATTACAACTGTAATTTAATGATACTAAATTCCCTTTTTTTAAAACTTCTTCGGCTCTAACGAACACATTCTTATCACGTATCTCGCGCTTCAACCTCGGTGTTGTTCAAAATACGAATTTTGCTACATTATTTGTTTATTCACCTTAATATTTGGTCCTTATTTTTCATTGGATTTTACCCTCAGCTACTCTGAAGAATGTATCATGTTAATAAATATATATTAGTGCAATTCATGATATGCATTGGTATGGAAAAAGACTTATTTTCATTGTTCTGTTTTTTTAATAAAAGCAAAAGTGCGCATCCTTTAAAAAACAATTTTGTTATTATACATTTGATTGCACCTTGTATCGTTTTTCCATAAATTTATTTTGTTTATTTTCAATTTTATTTTATACGATTTGAACCAAAAATACGCAGTGAGCATAAAGTTGTTCTAAAAAAATATATAGATAATGATTCATGACAAATTTTTAGTTCTTCTTTGGGTGCACCAAATGTACGGTAAATGGCTTTTTGTGAAAAATTCTAAATCTAACTTTTTTTTTGTATTTTCGAATCTACAAAGCAATAATCCGAATGAAAGAAGTAAGAAAAATGGACATTTTTGTAACAATAAATTGTCAAAGTTTCAAATTTTACATGTATTTTAATTGAAAAATGCTTGTTTTAGTGCGAAGTTTTTTTTCTCCTAAACTCTTTGTTAGATTTTGCTAAAAGTTTTACATTTTGACTATCAGTCTTAGCAAAACAAAAGGTTCATATCTAAGATTTTAAAAGATTAACGGTTTTTTGGTTATACATCATGTTATGGGGGTGTTTTCATACTTTAAACATCCAAGTATGATTATCATCATTTCTTAGTAACTAAAGTCACTGAAGAATTTTTATTCAAATGCTAGGGTATGAAATCACTTTCAACTAAGTAAAGAAAGCGTGCATATCATGGATATTATATATGCGCATTTACTTCAAGGTTTGTTTTATCATCCCTTGAATATTTAATCCGGAATATCGACATTTCTGAATGTCTTAAATAACAAAAAGTTTTCGGATTAATCTATGAGGATAGGAATCATATTAAAGTAAATAGGGAAGGTGTAGAACGACAAGGATGTTTTTGAATTTTTCTAGAGGGTTGTCTAATCATTCCTTACTTAGAGAAGCAGAGAAATTAACTTTTCGTAAGTAATAAATCACCAAAGATCAGGCCTACAATATCACTTTGAAAAATACATGTAGGAACTGTCCTTTAGGAGGGCTTGCATTACAATTTATGTTCAGGGTAGTTTAATGATCCCTTAATTATTGAAACCAAGAAATCGATATTCTATGCGGGATAACTCACCACAGATTTTTTTTATTAACAATACTATTGATCAACAAAATCACTTCAAAACATATTTAGGAAGCATCTGTTAACAGCATTTGCATTAGTATTTATTGTCAGGGTCATCTAATCATCCCTTATTTCTTGAACAAGGAAATCAATATGCCATACGGGATAAAGCACGAGAGATTTTTTTATTAATACATTGATCAATAAAATCACTTTAAAACATAAATACTTATACAGGTAGCGTTTTTAGCAGGATTTGCATTTACTTTCAGAGTCAGCTAATCATCCACTAACTGTTGAAACAAGGAAATCGATATTTTATACTGGATAAAGTACCAGAGTATATTTTATTAATACATTGATCAACAAAATCATCTAAGACATATACAGGTAAATTGATATTTTAAAGGGGACGAAGCACCAAAGATTTTTTATTAATTCATTATTGATTGGAATAGTTTACAAGGGCAGCAATGAGATAAGCTTGCAATTTGGAATATCGATTTCCTTGTTCAATAAATAAGAGATGATTAGATGACGCTGACAATAAATACTAATGAAAATCCTGTTAAAAGACGCTTCTTACGTGTCCTTTAGGAGGGCTTGCATTATAATTTATTTTCAGGGTAGTTTAATGATCCCTTAATTATTAAAACCAAGAAATCAATATTCTATACGGGATAACGCGCCACAGATTTTTTCATTAACATATTACTGATGAACAAAATTACTTCAAAATATACATATGAAGCGTCTGTTAACAGGATTTGCATTAGTATTTATTTTCAGGGTCATCTAATCATCCCTTATTTATTGAACAAGGAAATCAATACGCTCTACGGGATAAAGCACCAGAAATTTTTTTATTGATAGGGGAGATGGCTCGAAAACAAATTTTCCGTGGATTTAAAGAAGTATCATCAATGTTCTCGTAGAAAAAAACACTTATTAACACAGCAAAAAACTATCCAATTTAGAGGTTATGTTGCGTTCCTCACAATCGGCATCTCAAATTGTAAAGTAATGAGACCTAGCACAAGGCACTTTATTTCACAGGTAATTCTTTTTACGTTCACTGACAAATTATCGTTAAGATTTCACCATTATTTTTATTGGGAAGTCTATCGATTAGGGTAAAAATAGCATCACTTTTCAATTGCACGTTCAGGGAAGTTTGGCAGCAGTTACTCGCGGCGTCACTTTCAGTGTTGCCATACTAACGATTTCAAAGTTCACTACATTTTCGCAAATTGAACGTTTTTGATGTCCCTAGAAAGGACCCCAGATCCAACTGGGCCAGAAGTCGGATTTGGTACCGGAAGTTCCTATGCTGGATTCACCCCCGTGTTGCACATTTTGAAAAATTATACCATTAACTGTATTTCCCCAGACGAACTTTCGGTATTTTTAAGTTTTTCGTTTCTAAAATATATCAAACTTTTAAAATCATTTAATTGTGGACCTCAATGAAGCCACTATTAATTCATCATTTTTTTTTATTTATGTACCTGTTCAGAAATAGTAATCAATTAGTTTCCACACATTCCCAGTTGTCACTATGTAAAATAGGTTCTGAAATGAGGTTTCGTTTTGAAATATTGTTTCTTGACATTGTAATAATTTCTAGCCCAAAATGTGACTGATATTAACTATATCATCAGCCCTCAATTTTGATGCAGAAAATTGTGTGCGGAAAATGTCCCAAAATAGGAAAAATAGCAGTTTTGTGTAGAACTCATGCTACAAACGTTTTAATATCGAAATTTATAATTATTCAAAATTTTAATCAAAAAGATTAGTTTACTACAAAAAAGAAGAATTTAAAACGAAATATATAAATTTAGAACAAAATTGTTAAAATTTGAACTAAAAATAATTGATTTTCAACCAAATACGTGGACTTTCATTTCATATTAAAATTTGATAATTATATCTTTGAAGCACAATCGTGAAACTAAAAACGTTGTCATCTGACATATATGTGAGATAACGAATACTTACGTATATATTTGTACTCTGATGATACGATAGAATATTCCGTAGTTACATTTGTTGACTTACTTATTCACTGAAGCATTAATCAGTTTTTCCTCGTCATTGCGAAAATGAAGATGGTTTATACTTTCGTCCTCACTCTGATGGTCTTCTTTAATTCTATTGGTGAATATACTAATGTAATATATCTATTAGTTTTATTATATTTTATATAATACATGCATAAATACGGCCTCTTCTCAGGCATTTATAATGGTCATTCGCATATTTATGACGTCAAAAATAATAACGTCATAGTAGTGTTGCCACCCATCGAGAAATCCCGCGGTACGAGACGGAAAAACATGAGAAATACCTGCTGTCTCAGTATTCCTCGTCTCGTTTTGCCTCGCCTCATTTTTTCGAGGAATGCGACATATGTGCGCTAGCAGAGCCGACAGCTCATGGGAGCGTTCTTCTGTCACTAATTTATTTTAAAGTATGCAAAATCTATGTGAAATCTTGAAATTTCTGTGAAATCTTTGGGAATATTTTGAAATTTTAGAAAAATCTTTGTGAAATTTTTTGAAATCTTTTAAAAAGCTAAAGAATTCTTTAAAATACTTTTGAAATCTTTTTCAAATCTTATGTAATAATTTGAAAATATTACAATACATGAAATGTTTTGGAACCCTTTAAATATTTGGAAATCTTGGTGAATTCCAGAAAGCGTTTTAAGGCCGATTTCTCCAACTCTGATTAAGATGTTAATCCTCGATTATTCTGATTTAATCAATACTTTGCGTTCCACCAACTTCTAAAGTATGATTAAAGAGAGTTAATCACTATTTATCTTAACCGGTCGAGTTTGGCCGATTTATGGAGTTAATCGGCGATTAACGCTGGTTGGTAAAACATAACCTCAAAATCGAAGTTTGCACTTGAACATTTGGAGCATGTTCAGAGCGAATGTGGATCATTTTTATAATAATTTCTATCATATCTACGCTTTTGTTTCTATCAATATGTAGATGAACAAAAACTATGAAGCCAAAATATCTTTGATGAGGCGTCCGTAAAAAATTGGCGGAGATAATTCGTTTTTAAAAACAATGCGTGTGTAAAATATATAAATTAACGAAATAAGAATACAGTTAGATAAAGTAATTTTGCAGTGCTGAAAATAAATATTTAACCATTGCAACCTCGCAGTGCGCATCATGAAGTTCCCTTCTTGTATTTTTTTCATGCATGTTTCAAATATTTCTGAGCGTCTTTCAATAATCACTATTAATGCCTTTATAATTTACATTATTTGTTTTTGAAGTGAAATAGTTATGGGAAAAATATAACAATTACAAGAAAATATCAGAGTTATCAGGAAAAGGTTATTTGATTAGCTAATCAGAGTTAAAATGTCCATTGTGGAACGCATTTCAATAAAATCATGATTGAAGCCTCGATTAAAGAATAATCATGATTAGGTAATCATGTATTTAATCAGAGTACGTGAAATCAGCCCTTAGTGTATGCAAAATCTATATGCTATTTTGAAATGCCTGTGCAATCTTTTAAAATTTTTAAATATTAATTAATATCTTGCATTTAATCGAAGTTGAAACAGAAGAAACTAATTTTTTAATTGCAGTTTTGGAAAAATCATAAATGTTATTTTTGTTTCTTAATCTGCATAATCTGACTAATTCTTACAATTTTAACATACCGTTTTTGAGTTTCTGTAGGTTAAATTAACTTTTGTATGAAAATCGGAAAATTAAAAAAAGTTTAGGAGCTCTGCACATAATTTTTTTCAACATAGAAAAGCTTTCTCATGTTTAAAATGTACTTCTGAAAAATTTGAGAATATCGGATCATCAAAAATGACGAGTCGCTGAATTTTTCAAACTGAATCGTCGTTCTTGATGATCTGATTTTTGCAATGTTTTGGAAACACTTTTCGAACATAAGGAAATTTTTCAATGCTAAAAAAATTATTCAGAAATTTTGGAGCTGCTGTATTTATTTCATTTTCAGGACCCCATAAGAGATTAAATTTATCCATTATGAAATGAAATAAAAATTGAGAAAAAATGGTAAAAATTGGCCGTATTTTTCAGATTAAGTAACAATAATCACATTCACTATTTTTCCTAAAACTCTGCGATTAATGAACTTTCTTATTTTATTTCGACTCAGGCAAACCCTAATATATACACGTCATAAGCGACCCAAAAGTCATCGAAAAACCCGAGGCGAACACGAGGAACGATGAGACGGGATAAGAAAGATGGTGACGAGACAAACCAAGGAATAGTCCCGGCTCTTAAGGTCGACTCCCACGTCACTCACTAAAAAGATACATGTGTCAATAATGTCCCTCTTCTTCCCATTTATGCATCATATACTACTAAGCTTACAACTAAGAAATTACTGTTCAGCAATACAATAGAATTTTTAACATAATAGTTAAATGTTCAGCCTACAAAGAGGAATTTATTCGAGGATAATTGAACTGTCAAGCGAAAAAACTTAATTTAGAACAACAAGATCATTTTCAACCAATGAAGATGCAGTTTCGGCCAGATAGTGGCAAATAAAAAATTAAATTTTTGATTTCTCACAAAACAGATGGTCTTACGAACTAAGAGTTGCATTTTCAATGTAGGGATAATAATTTTGAACGAATTGATTCATTTTCTCCACAAAATTGTAGCATTTTTAAGAAACGAAGTTATTTGCAAACGAAATTTTTGTTTTTAAATACAGTTTTTAGACACCGTAATAATTTGTATGCCAAAATGATACTAAAATTATCTAGAAGTGAATCAAGTTCATTAATAATGTGTAGAAATTTCTCAAGTGAGCCTACGATTTTTGATGTTGGAAAAAAAATTAAAACTAAGTTTTGAAAAATAATATACTCATTGGTATAAGAGCACGTTATGAAATTGTTTGAGAAAAATGCACTTGTTTCTTTACAATGTCCGATTAAACATTTCTGCATGGTTTGAGTAACAAATTATTATTTCGTAAACTATTCATGGAAAATTAATGAAAGTTTTAGGGAATGGTGAAAATTAAATGCATTTAACAATAAAATTCTTGAAAACGTGCTATTTGTTATTGTTGCTAATTTATGTCATTTTTTAATAAACGAATGGCGATTTAACCCTGTTGTACACACGATATTTAAAAGAAATTTTAACTAGTGGGAAGCCTGAACGCTTCAGATTCAGAAACCGTTTAACTTTGTTGTACTCGCTCTTTGGATTGATGATAAATAATATTGTTTAGCACCGCGAGCCGCGTGCCACGATACCTGCTTGAGAAGCGTGCGCCATAAGGGCATCTCAGCATTCCATGAAGGCACGGAATATTCCGCCTATATAGCGTTCATCAGAATTATGAAAATGTCAAAAATTCCTATTTTACATCTAAGGCATATATGGCATACAGTCAATTCACCCTGAAATATATGCACAGTCAGATTTAATTTTTCTTTTTTTCCCCCGAAGTTACATTTTCAACAGAAACGGTTTCATTTGAGAACAGTCTAAAGACAATATTTTTATCATCGACAGGATCATAGCAATGCTACTGCCGTTTATTTTTTATTGTTTTTGTATTTTCAGAACGTCCTTTCAAAGATTTTTAATGCAGATCATGTTCATTTTGAGTACAAAAATTGAACTTGACCTTTGAAAAATGTTTTTTCGCCCATTAAA
>CAKNWT010294630.1:1559-13849 GCA_932066315.1 Andricus coriarius | reverse complement strand
ATTTTTATAAAATTTTATCAATTTTGCAATGGATTCTTTATTTAATAAATTTATTGTTAAAAATATTACATACTTCAGCAAATTTACGTGAAAATGAATTCAATTTTTAAAAATAAAAAATCTAGGCGGACATGAACCTATGTTTTAACCTAGGTCTAAGCATAGGTCTAAACCTAGGACAGACCTGGCTTTTTCTTTCGGCCACGTGGACCAAGTCCCAAGAAAAGACCAGGTTTTTTCGGGAAGTGTGCTATGTGGGTTTGAAGCCTTATTGCAAGAGACGTTAATTTGGGTCTTAACAGTTTGTGAAAACAAAATATGTTTCAATTTTGTACAAAAATTGTGTTGGAAAAACAATTTCATACAAAGAAATGCCATTGAAAAAATTTGTTTGAAAATAATTATGTCAACAAATTGTTCCCAGCAAAAATGTTGTTGAAAAAGTTTCTAAAGAAACAAATTTTCGAATAAAATGTAAAAAAAAATGGTTGGAAAAATGTTATTTGAAAAAAAAATAAAAAATCTAAAAATGTTTGCCAAAAATTCTCCGAAAGACAGCCGTGAAACAACAATTTGTTGAAAAAAATGTTTAGGACAAAAGTTGGCAAACAAATTGTTGGCCCCAAAAGTGTTGTAAAAATAAATTTTTAGCACAACTTTCAGGGGAAAAAATTCTCAGCCAAATTTTTCATTTATCACAATAGTTAATTAATTGAAAGGATTACAAATTAATTGAAACAAGTAATTTTAATTTTTAAATAATAGCTCATTCCGAGGACAAAAATGTCAACTTTATAGGCCCTGCGTGCCTACAAAGAAGGGTTTCGTAGACTATTGAGACGTTCATTCTCGTCTTAACATTTTTTTGAAAACAAAATATGTTTCAATTTTGTATAAAAATTGTGTTGGAAAAACAATGTCATACAAAGAAATGTTATTGAAAAAATTTGTTTGAAAATAATTATGTCAAAAAATTGTTCCCAGCAAAAATGTTGTTAAAAAAGTTTCTAAAGAAACAAATTTTCGAAAAAAATGTAAAAAAAAATTGCTGGAGAAATTTTTTCTGAAGAAAAAAAAATCTAAAAATTTTTGCCAACAAATCTCCGAAAGACAGTATTGAAACAAAAATTTGTCGAAAACAATTTTTAGGACAAAAGTTGGCAAAGAAATGGTTGGCCAAAAAATTGTAGAAAAAATAAACTTTTAGCAAGTTTCAGAAAAAAAAATTTGCAGCCAAATTTTTAATTTATTACAATAGTTCATTCATTGAAAGGATTCAAAATTACTTGAAATAATTAATTTTAATTTTTTAAAAATAGCTTATTTCGAAGACAAGAATGTCAAGTTTGTAGACCCTGCGTGCGTACAAAGAACTGTCTTCGAAAAAATTGTTTTTAAAAACATTATGTCAAAAAATTGTTCATGAAAAATTGTTTTCAACAAATTTTGGGAAAAAAACATTTGTGAATAAAATTTTTGAAAAAAAATTTGTTGAAAAAAAAAAGTTTTTTGTAAACATTTTTTGTGGAGAAAAATGAAATAACAAAAAAAAATGAAAAAATGTTTCGTTTAAAAAAAAATTACATTTACGAAAAACAGTATTGAAAAATAAATCTTTTTAAACAAATTTTTTGGACAGAGCTTCACAAAAAAATGGTGGAAAAAAAATTGCTGACTAAATAAATTTGTTAAAATGAAGGAAAATGCTTTGAGTGCCACTTATGAGACTGCTACTGTGCGCTCACAGCAGAATGTTATTGTAACGAAGGGTCGAACCATTCATAAATTTGTGCCGCCAATGATAACGGAGTAAAGGATCCGCTTACAGTTTCTGAAGAGGTCGACCATTCAGTAGTGCTATCCTGCTGTGACATCGCACTAACACTTACATCAATAGAACTGGTAGGAACATTCCTTGGAAAGTATTAAAGTTTAACGTACTTTTTCGTAATTATCATTGCACCTCATGTCTTAATATGCTCTTAATCCTTTACGGTACATCTGTACTGTACAATTTACTTATTATTGAATTAGAGATAGTTCAGTCATCAATCGCACCTTGGTATTTGTTGATAATATATTCAAATTCCATTTTGACGCATATTTCCTCGAAGTATCAAAGTATACATATAATTCCTTGTGAATGCTTCGTTTTGAAAATTTCGTCATTGCAAGTGAAGGGTATTACAGCCGAGGCAAATAAATTGCGCAAAGAAATGCCCCTGCCGCCTATTTCTCGACACCTGAGCCCTGGTAAGGTAAGTTTTTCCTTTACAGAGGGCTTAGAG
This sequence comes from Andricus coriarius, assembly GCA_932066315.1. NCBI lineage: Eukaryota > Metazoa > Arthropoda > Insecta > Hymenoptera > Cynipidae > Andricus > Andricus coriarius. Next base: position 11,561 of record CAKNWT010294630.1, on the reverse strand, counting down.
CTTTCCTTTCCATTTTGTTTTATCGTGCTGGTCGACTTTCCCACTTAGTTAATTTAAATTACCCTTTTTAGGCCATACTGGCGGGGAAAGGGTGGCACTGTTACATTTTCTGAAAGCACTAATTGCCCTCTACAATATGGTGTACATTTCATTGTGCTGGCTAACGACATGTAAACAACGAAAAAATCGGCCGCTAAGAATCCATTTTTATCGCACCTATGATCGACTTGCGCTGGCGCGGTAGGCGGTAGGCTGGCTTCTCACCTGACAAAAAACGCAGTGGGGTCTCGGACTATTATCTTACATTCCGCTGTCTCCTCACATTCACGCCTCTCACTTTCTATCACACCCCAGAACTTTGAAAACTTTACCCAAAACTCGAAAAACACCATGCAACCTCTATCGGTACTGAAAACGGAAGTCTCTTTTATTTTTTTAACCAAAAGATATAAATTTCCGAAGTAAAAAGATGAAATTAGATTTATGGATTGAAATTTTTATTTACTTAATTCTCATGCTTAAAATTCAGGCAATACAAATTAAAGGATGTTGAAAATTGAATTTTAAACAGCTGAAAAAGAAAGAAAATAAAATCTGAATTTTCAAAATTTGAATTTTTTTTCATTTTCAAAAACTGAAAATTCAATTGTTAAAAAATAAACTGTTGAAAATTAAATTGTTGAAAAGTCAAGTTTTAATTTTCTTCAATTGTCTATAGTTGAATGCTGTATTAAAAACAAGTGATAAAAATTTTACTTCAACATCAAAAATGTGGCGACATTCAAGTTGTATATTGTGAAATATTTTTTTTAACTGTTTAATAAATAATGAAAGTTGGAGGCCTCTATCAGCCTTTACCATTTAATTTGTATAATTAAAGTTTGTCAAATTGATACTTTATTTTTGAATGTTTCAACAGGTTGAACTTTTAAATTTTAACTCGAATTTCAATGACCGAGAAAAATGTGTGTGAAGTGGAAAATAACCCGAAAATGACCGGGAATTTTTTTCGCTGATGAAAGTGGCTAACTCTGATTATTATAATCGTATTTTTAAATTCATTTTTTAATATAGTTTAAATTTTCGAAACTCGAAAATATAAATTGAGATTATTATTTGCCAATGAGCGGTTTATTAAGTCGAACTTGTCAATGTCAATGTTGGGCTTTACAATTAATATCCTTATTATAGGTTTAAAATATCATGATATATTTTATATTATTTAATTTAGAATTTCTTATTAAAGATAATTTAAAATTTTCATTTTCCTTAATCACAAACCTAAACTAATGATATGAATGGTAAGGCCCAATACTAACAATTTCGACTTTGTAAGCGACTAATTTGAAAACAATAATAATATTCAAATTATAAATACATGTTTAAATTATGCTAAGAAAGGAATTTAAAAATATTATTATAATTTATAATGATTTTTTTTCTTCAAAAATGGCCTGATATATTATTGTAAATTTGGTCTTAAATTATTTGTAGGATGCCAAACAACTGTAATCAAAAACAAAATCCCATCTGCAAATAAATTTTAATTAATAGAGGTAAAAATCAGTTAAAATCGGTTTACTTTTCTTTTTATAATATTATACAAAAATATTATACGATACAATATTAATAAAAATTTGAATTCAATACTATGTAAATTAATGAAAAAGCCGTAGCCAGGTAAGCATGGGTGAAGTGCCCCCGCTTGTTTTTCATGCATATTTTTAAGGTAAGGTCCTACCATTAGAGGACTAATTTCCCCCAAGTTTGTAATTAAGTTTTTGTGCTTACACCGCCATTTTTTGTCTGTAATATACTCATGTCTAAGGTAAAAATACATCTTTTTTGGGATAACATCAAAGGATTACTTTATGGTTTAAAAAAATAAAAATAAAATTATGGCCCCTAATATGTATGTAATTCTATGAGAATGCGGAACCAACTTTATTTTTAGCCGATAAATCAATAAAGTAAGTATAATTTGAACAATACACCTTACACTAATAGGCTATACACTTAATCTTCGTCACTGCCTTCCTCTATCTCGGGATTCATAATGTTTTGTGCAAACAAGTTACTGAGAATTTCAGCAGGCCTTACGACTTTCGACAAGTACCTCGCGTGTGATAAATAATAAATAATGGCTGCTATATGGTAATATAATAATATAATATAATATAAACAGCAACATCATTTATCATTTCGGCCAAGTACTTCTATGTTGGTCATGTCGCTGTAGTGCTTACAAAGGCAGAAAACTGAATGATGGTAATCGATATCCTGATAATGAAGAAACAGTTTCTGAGCGATGATTCTTCACAATCAAGCGACGTAGATACAGAATTCAAAGCAAGAATTGCAAATTCTAAGGCAGGCGAAGATTGCGAGCATATTCGCATTTAAATTCCACAGACTGTGGTGACGCACAAATATTGTTGTGTTTGTTACAAGGCGCAAGATTTAACAGTAGTTCCGAAACAGGCGCGCATACAATCCTATTTTAAAAAAAGAATTTATATTCCGAAAGGTAACGGTTTTTGTCGAGCACATTTAATCAAAGTTCGGTTCTTTGACGAGGAAATAATTCATCTACGTGTATATTGAAAAATAGCAAAAGTAAAAGGTTCAGAGTTATCGGAATTACTTAAAAGTTTAAGTATTGAATTCTTTATCTGGAGAAAAAATACATCTTTTCAAAGATTTGACATGGGAAAATATTATCAAATTGCGGGTAAAGCTAACGTCAATGCTAACACAAGCTCTTGTAGTGTTTTTTTTTTTTAAATTCAGAACAGGAAACTCCAACAATTAGAACGAGAGTGGCTTGTTTTAAACTATTCCACATCTATCATGAACTCTTTTGAGAAAGCTGTTTTACGCTCACGATCTGGATGAAGTGCTCTCTCTATACGTGACGTAATTGGTTTTCACATTACTGATGTCTCTAAAATGTTATTCAATTCTGATAATGAGCTAATGTTAATTTGTGATGGTATATATGCTCGCCATCAGAAAAGCAATAATAATGAGTACCAGCGAAAATCTTACTCGGGTCAAAAAAAGGTTCCCTTATGCAAGTTTGAAAAAAAAAAATTAATGCTAAAGTTCTTAATTCAGAAAACTGAAGTTTCAACTCATAAGAAAATGATAGTAAGGCATGAAGAATGTCCAAGAGAGAGAACCATGTGATATAATTGACCTATAAGCTATGGACTAAATTAATTTTTATATTCTAAAAAATCAACTCATAACAATGTGACAGCAAGGCATGAGTCATGTGTGTGTAGGCTAGAGCCAGGGGGACAGAGGGGGAGTGAGAGAAACCTATGTATTAAAAAAATGTTAATCCTAAAAAATTATTATGTAACATTTGCAAGATTTCAAAAGTCTTTGCGATTGAGTTACTTCAAAACAGTTATAAATCTCACAAAATACTTCTGAAAATGAATTAAACTATATAAAAAGTTTGCAAGAATCTTGCAAAATACCGGCAGATTATTTTTACGAAATAATTTTTACGAAAAATCGAAAATTCAAATTTCGATCGCACAAAAAATAATGAAAAATGAAAAATTCCATTTTGCGGTCAAACTATGCAAGATACAAAAAGAGATAAAGAGACAAAAATCGTGCACAGAAAAAAAGGCCTAAAAATTTGTTATCAATCACTTTTTGATAGCAAGCGTAATTTTTGTTTTATTCGTGAAAAACAACATTAAAAATAAAAAAATTAAATTTTTGGACAAAAGACCCAAGCTGTGAAAAAAAGGAATAGACAAAAGTTGCTCATCCAAAAAACAGCTACAAATTTTTCATTAACAATTTTGCTATAGGACGCTTAGTTTTTGTTTTAATCGTAAAAAATAACATTAAAAATAAAAAAATTTAATATTTTGGAAGACGGCACAACGTAAGAAAAAAAAAATGATAGGAAAACTTGTTCACTCAAAGAGGATGAACAAATTTGTTATTTATAATTTTTAGAAAGGGCGAGTAGTTTTTTTCAATTGTAAAATATAAGAATAAAAATAAAAAAATTTAATTTTAGGTAAAACGACACAAGAAACGAAAAAAAAATGAAGAAACAAAAGTTGTTCAACCAAAAAAGATCTACAAATTTGTTATAAACTCTTGTTATAAAAATACATCAAAAATTAAAAATTTACTTTTTGAAAAAACGACACAAGCTACAATAACTCTTTATTAAACAAAAATTTTTGCCTACATTATATCTACAAATTTGCTTAGAACCACTTTACACTAGTATGCCTATAGAAAAGTTCAGATTTTGGACAAAATTGAGTGCGAAGCACGAGATACCAACAGGGCGCCCTAGGCGCGCTCAAACTTGCGAGCCGCGCGGTCAGCGCGCGACGAGAATGTGCCTTTTTTCTTAGAACCAACATTTTTTTATAATTGTAGTTAAATATATCCATTTAAAGAAACAAGGATTTCTGGTAAAAGCTTTTTCTTGTAGTTGTAATCACGTTTCCCTGTCGAATCTTGAAATATCCTTAATCAAGTTAAATAAAATATTATCATGTATGTCGAAAAAAGGGAAATAATAGAGGAGGAGGAGGAGGAGGAGGATACGATAATATTAAAGTTAAGTCAAGTAGGCTCTGAAAATATTATATTCGATGATTATGTTTTTAATCGTCCGTTAGAGGTTTTAAAAGCTGTGATGTAAAAATAAAGGATCAAATCGCCTTCCAAATAACAAAAAAACTAAGGAAACTGTAGGTATAACCTTGTTCCTGCGTACTAGGTGTATCTCCAAACTCGATGCTGCACTATTCGCTGAGCTTGATAAATCGTCATCCCCATATAATAATAACTTTATGTAAGTCTTAAATTAACATTTAATAATGAAGAAATCTCATTTAATAATAATAATAATGCTGAGTGAAATATCAATGATATTAAAATCTGCTTTTATATAACAGCTGCCAATTATTATTTTTTCTGAGGACCAACATTTAATTGTGGTTAAGGGGGTATTTCTATTTGACCGAGCTTTTTTCAGCCGTTTTTCAAAAATTCATAAAAAATAAAATTGTTAATAGTTTTGAATGGAAGTTTTTTTTATTTTTATAAGCAAATCTTAAGCTAAAAAAATATATGGTCACCAATTAAAAAATAAATAATAGGGGGCGCTGTAGTATTTCCAAAAATGGGTCCCGGAAACGACACCATCACTTGGCTGACATGATTCAGCTGCTCCAGGTCATCGGAAACAAAAAAATCAAACAGATTCTTCAAATATACGAGTACGGCTATAGCCAGGACTAAAACAAATTAAAAATATCGAAAATTGACAAAATGGCGCCCATTTGAATTTTTTTTTTGCGAATTTTGACTTTTTTGGGGGTAGTTTTTGACTTGCTAAAAATTCAAAAATCATTATTTTTTATTTATTCTAGTTCGGGCTATAGCCAAACATCTGCTAAAGATATCCCTCAAATTTGAGCTTAATCGGTCTAATACTTTTGACGGAATCATGTCAGCCATTTTAAAAAATCGTGTTTTGAGAAAAACGCAACTAAAAAAAAGTTAACTAATAGGAAGAAACTCAACCACAGCTAGCCATATTATATAATATAAGTACTGAGTACTCTCCGCTCTGCGGAGTTAAACCTGCTGCAGCTTCGTTAAAAAGTCCGAACCAAACAAATCCCTTTGTGTACAAATTCCACATACCATATGCTATCAAAAAATCAAAACAAAACAAAATTGATTTTTGTTGTAACCGCGTTTCACAATTATTCAATAATACCAACCTCTTGCATTTCATTACCAATTGAAATAATTTCGCGTTCATTATTTGTGTTTCCAGCTACTTGAGCTTGTAAAAGTAAGCGCACTCGATCTACAAATTTATTTGGATCTTCCCAGTAATCGAACATTTTGGCTTCTGTTTTTGCTTCTATTTTATATTCAAAGGAAAGGTCACTTTCAGCATCATCATCACAATCCTCATCATCGTCATCATCATTATAATTAACATCCTTATCGTCAGCATGATTTTTGATTTTCGCAGATGGAGAATTGTCATCTTGACTAAATCCTTCTTTTCATCATCTTCTTATGCTTCTACTTCTTGCTTCTTCATATGCGGTTTCACTTCATGTTTAGACTTCTGAGTAATGCACGCTAGATTCATTAGTGGATAGAATTGTGGTTTCCAGGCTTCTTGAATAACTTGTTACTCGTCAGGTTTGAAAATCGTATGCTTTCGATGAAATGCTTTCCTATACTTATAAATCAGCCTTTTACTGTCCTGCATTGTCCTTAGACCTCCAGGTATCTTTGCAATTTAATGGAAGTCTCTCTCATCCTGCTTATGATTTTTTGCTAAGAAAGAGTATTTCTCATGTCTTTTTAAATTATCGAGTCTTTAATAAGTTCTGGAACAACTTGAACATGTGGAAGTCATCTTGTCACTGACATAGTAAAAACAGATGTTCATTCATGAAAGCTGAGTTCATATCCTCCTCATCCACCTCCTCTTCCGCCTCCTCCACTTCCTCTTCCTTCTCATCCTTATACTCCAGCTAAAAACAGTTTTCTTAATCAAAGAGTTGCAACTTCAACTCTTTGGTTAAAAATTCAACTGATGTTAGTTAGAGGAGGAGGAGAAGGAAGAGGAGGTAGAAAAGGTGGAGGAGGCGGATGAGAAGGTGGAAGAGGAAGTGAATGAGGATATAAACTCAGCTTTCATGAATGAACACATATTTTTACTGTGTCGGTGACAAGATGACTTCCACATATTCAAGTTTTTCCAGAACTTATTCAAGACTCGATAATTTAAAAAGACATGAGGAATACTATTGCTTAGAAAAGGATAATAAGCAGGATGAGAGAGACTTCCACCAAATTGCAAAGGTACGTGGAGATCTAAGGATAATGCAAGACAGTAACAGGCTGATTGATGAGGATAGGAAAGCAATTCATCGAAAGCATACGATTTTCAAATCTGAAGAGAAGCAAGCTATTCAAGAAGCCTGTAAACCACAATTCTCTCCACTGAAGAATCTAGCGTGCATTAATGAGAAGTCTAAACATGAAATAGAACCGCATGTGAAGAAGCAAAAAGTAGAAGCAGAAGAAGATGATGAAAAAGAAAAATTTAGTCAAGATGACATTTCTCCATCTGCGATAATCAAAAATGATTCTGATGATTGCGCTTACTTTTACAAGCTCAAGTAGCTGAAAACATAAATAATGTACACGACATTATTTCAATTGTTAATGATATGCGAGAGGTTGGTATTATTAAATATTTTTTAGCTTAGCAACTAGTTAAGTGTAATTAAAGTAACATTTGAAATTATTGATTCAACATTTTCTGTAGTTAACATTTTGAAAACATTGATGAACTAGAACCAACACTGTACTAAGCAAACTATACGTTTTTTTAATATTCGATATTATATATACGTTTTACGCTTATTATAATGAAAGAAGTTAAATAAGTGAATATAATTTTTTTAATTTATGTGTATTTCTTTATTTCCCTCACCTGAATTGATTGTAGTTTTTAGGAAACCAGCTTATAAAACATCTAACGAAAGATTAAGTGTATGTAATAATTGAATATAATATTTTCAGTCCCTACTTGTCTTAACTACATCATTAGCGTCCCACCTCCTCCTCTACCCTCCTGCACCTCCATTTCTTGCCCTTGTTCCACGTTGTTCAACTGGATTTATTTAACCACAATTAAATGTTGGTTCTGAGAAAAAATAATTGGAAGCTGTTATATAAAAGCAGATTTTAATATCATTGATACTTCACTCAGCATTATTATTATTAAATTATATTTCTTCATTATTAAATGTTAATTTAAGACTTACATAAAGTTAATATTATATGGGGATGACGATTTATCAAGCTCAGTCCAGAGTGCAGCACCGGGAGTGGAGATAAGCCGTATTCAGACGAGCGGTTCCCGGTTCCGATTACGGTTACGATTTACGGTCCGGTTCATGCACACGGTGCATCGCATTCACCAAAGATTGCTCAAGGCAGCGACAACAGCTGAAGAGTCACGTGACTTCATCGACCGCTGTGATTGGCTACGATCAGCGACGACTGTAGCCCGGTCGAAATCGCCGCGGCTGAAAATAGAGAGAAACCTAAACGCGCAACCCAAACCGGGACCGGATCGTGCTGCGCGTTGATTGGTCGACGGTTCCAATCGTAACCGTAATCGGAACCGGGAACCGCTCGTCTGAATACGGCTATACATCTAGTACGCAGGAACCAGGCATTACCCACAGTTTCCTTTTTTTTTATTTGGAAGGTGATGTGCTTATTTATTTTTACATCCAAATGCCACATATATACACAGTTTTTAAGAAAAAAAAAGTGTAGGAGGCCCAACACAGCTTTCAAAACCTCAAACAGGCGATTTAGAGCATATAATAATTGAATCTAATATTTTCAGTACCTGCTTGACTTAACTGTAATATTATCGTATTCTCCTCCTCTTCCTCTATTATTTCCCTTTTTTCCACATACATTTTAATAGTTCATTCAACTTGATTAAGGATATTTCAAGATTCAACAGGACACGTGATTACAAATCCTATCATAAAAGAGAGGTTTCGATTATATCTCGAAAACTGAAGCCACATTCTCTCTTAACCTATTGGTTGGATTTAAATTCGTCGCCTATGCTTTAGAATCGATATCAGAATCGAGATCAGCTGCATGTATTATGAAGCCAATGCATGCGCACTGAAGTGCGATCTAGAATAATTTTTAGGTTAAGAACAGAGCTGCGTATTGTATGTATGTATGTATGTATGTATGTATGTATATTTATTGCCTTTCAGAATACAAGATTCTGTGGCAAGGGAAGGCCACTATTACAAAGATCAATAAAATTAAGATAAATATCAAAATAAAAGAAAAGTTATAATAACATATGTACAATAGGTTGTTAGGTGATACTGGTTCAGTTCGGGCAGTGTACTATTCGAATAGAGAGAAAGCTCTCATTTTTAAACATGTACTTATAAAGTTGTAAATCGAGCGACGCATTTCAGGGTTTATATTTGACAATAAGAAGTGAAGATTGTTCTCGGTTATCATACCAATGTTACGTAAGTAATGATTTCTAATCGGCGAGTACATTGGACATTTGGTGAGGATGTGTAAAAGATCTTCATTTTCTCTTAGATTACATAATTGGCAAATTTGTTGTGGATCGATTACAGTTGTTCCAGCTTTAGAGGTCAACTTAATGATGAACCTGGAGGAAGTTCTTAATTGAGCGAAAATGCGCTTAAAAAGGAAAAGAGCTTTGAATAGGAGATATTGCTGGGGAAGCGCATCATTGTGTAAAATTTTACTGTATATATAACTAAAGTTACTGTTTTCCAATCTTAATAGATCACGCGAATGGAAAAAATCACGGTATCTATCAGCTATAATATCGATTTGAGTTATGAGATTGGGACCATTGAGATCGATGAGATTGTAGCTTATACCCGCTTCCTCCAAACATCTAATAAGTTGACCTAGCCAGTTATAGTTAGCATTTTTGCTGTTTGCGGTTTCGGCTAGTTTTAGCATGCAGAGTTTAGGATAGCGCGAGTCTTCCATATCGGAAATCTTTGCTAACTAATTCAGCGCCATTTTTAATATTTGGTATGAAACACAGGGTAGACCTAGTTCCAATCTGACAACGAAGTCAGGCGTATTTCTGGGTAGGCGCAGAAGGTTCTTGAAAAAACGGACTTGTGCCTTCTCGAAGACATCTAGATAATTTAATCATATAATGTGGGCCGCATACAATAAGGAACTCTTTATAATAGAGTCATGAATTTTGATAGTGGAAGACCATGAGGAGCACTTAGTTCTAGTTAGAATATTGAACGCCGAGGCTGAGGCTGAGTTGGCTCTGCTAACTGTTGCATATGCAGCTAAGTTGAAAGCACCTGTTCTAGAAAAAATCTTACCCAAGTATTCAAAACAAGGAACAAACTCCAAAGA
>CAKNWT010294607.1:3607-26929 GCA_932066315.1 Andricus coriarius | reverse complement strand
CTGGCAGGTGATCTTTATTATCTCGTTGTATTATTTCTTACTGAATCACGAATTAAATTTTAATGAATTTATATTGATAATTCATATTTTCACATTAAATATTACCCTATTTCATTTTACATAACTGAAAGTGAAATTTTAATATAATGCCGTAATGTCCTCCGTTTACCGAACTAAATTATGTAAAATTTAACACACAAATTTTCTCCGTGTAAAATACAAATTTCATGTATAATCATTTTTTTTAGTTTCTTTAAGTTGACATACATTTTTTGAAAGTGTGCGAAATTTTTAAAAATCCTGTGAGAGTAAGAAATCATTGTAGTGTCCTTCAAAATCCTTGGAGTTTAAATTTTCAGTTCAGGAATTGAGCATGAATGACAGCTGAAACATAACATAAAGCCCGACGATTTCTACTTAAGCAGCTAATTATTCAAGTAATTATTTCAATAGCCCTCTTAATATTACATTAAATTTTAATTTTCAATTAAATTAAGAAGGAAGGCTTGTTCATGTTATGAGTACCGAAAAAATGAATTGTTGAGTTTCTGGAGAAACGACCTTCCTGATTGTGAAGTATTGAAATGCAAGTCATTCCAGGATCATTCTCGCGGCTCAACTTATCTCATGCGTTATCCCTTTTATAAGCCTTTCGGTAGTAGTGATCTGATTTCGAGAGAGATCTCTTTTTTGTTTCCATCTTGGCTTGCCGAGGCGTGTCGACTCGTCGTTTTTCGAGGATCGTTAATTAAATTTATAAGAAGCAACCGTGAGACTTGATCCGGGACACCCCCATGAACAAGTGCCGGGTGGTATGTATATGGATACGTCTCGGTATTTATCCTGCGGTGTCTCAATTCTTCTCTTATAGGTTATTATACTTCTGTATATTAAGCTACTTCTTTTCATTTCAACATTTTTATTACTTTTTTAAACCGGTATGTTTCAATATTTAATCGAGTATTTAATACCGATTTTTTTCCTTCTGTAAAGCAGTAGTAAATTGGATTCGAAGGTTTTATAAATATTAAAATTCTTCCAGAGCAGAAAAACAATTTAAAATAATTTTTTTTAAACAAGCCTTCATTCAAATCTAGTAAAAAGAAACAAAATAATTGACTCTCAAAGGGGCATTGCAATACTAGTATAATAATAATAATAATGTGACTAAAATAAACGCGTGGAACGTAAATAATAAAATTTCTTTCTCATATAAATGTAAAGTTCAATATTTAATGTAATGCAAGGATAAATAGTCCTGAATAATGCCGATTATTACATAATTACGTTTAGAGTCGAATCAGATGAGAATACATTTTTTCTCGATTTTATATTTTTCTTAAAACTCGTTTTAGATATGAACCTTTTTACAGTTTTCATTATATATAAATAAAATATATACGTAAATTTTAATAAAATACATAAAAATTTGTTATAGCTATCTCCATACCAAAATTTTCATCTTTAAGAACTTTTGAAGTTTTTAATTTTTCATTTATGAGTAATTTCTTTAAATATTAGGAATCTAGCAATATAAAAAGTACCAAACTTGTTCATCTTGACAAGGTAAATTTATAGGTGTATTCACAAAGACTTTTTGATTAAATATGTTTATGATATGTACAGATTTTTTAATTTTTATAACGTTTGTAACAGAAAAACTTTTTTCATTTTGGGAATACAGCAGTATTGAAAATACTAGATTTATTCGATAATGAAAAAATCGATTGATGTATTTAAAAGGCTTGTATGGCCAAATAAAATTATGATATGCAGATATGTTAATTCGTTTAACGTTCATAACAGAAAAAATTCTCCATTTTATAAATACACCAATTAATATTTTAATTATCAAATTTATTCGTTTTGATTAAATGAATCTATTAAACTATATAACAATCTTCTATAAAATATTAACAATAAGCAATAAATAATAACAAGCAATAATAAATAATAAATAAAGAATAAAAAGGTGCTGGTGAAACAGCCTTTTCCATCCCCTCAGACTCCTTTCACAATAAAAAATCTTCTTTTTCATCCCCTCAGACTCCTTTTGCAATCTAAAATCTCCTTTTCCATCCCCTCAGACTCGACTTACAATGAAGAATACCTAAATCTATAAGAATCTATGAGGAAGCACAGTGCTCATGAAAATGATCTCAATTAAAGATACACCATATAATGAACGCGCCCAAACTACTTTGCAACGGGTTTTAATTTTTAATAGTCTCTAATTTTAAATTATAAAGAAAATTCTTGAATGGCAGTTAGAGTATAAGAATGATATAATATATACATTAACAATAGATTCCCTCCAGTTCTTTGTAATAACATTGATCCACTATCCAATGTGATTTATTTTGATTAAAGAAAATTGTTATACCTAAGACAACCATCATAAGCTTCTTCAGAAGTTCATCCTGTGTGGCTCTTTCGTTGGAGGTCTCTCCCATCTGTTAAATGCAAACATGCCTTGGTTCAAAACTCGAAAGAAAACATAATAGCTTAAACAACCTTTCCTCAAAATTCGCGATTAGGGTTTTTCGCTAAATTATCAAACAATGAAAGTCAATAACTGAATTCGGCACAAGAACACTAAGAAAAAGGCACCTGAAAGAATCAAGGAGAAGTTGTAAGAAAGAGCAGGATCACGGAACAAATGATAGGCGAGAGGTCTAACGATGATTTGTGTAACTTTTTGGATGGGCATTAAAGCAATAGACTTGACGTGGTTGGACTGGACCCACTGGACTGGACAAGGAAAAGGACAGGGAGAAAATAAATATGCAAGAGAAAGATAGAGGAGGAGCTAAGTCAGCTAAGGCTGTATAAGGCCCCGTTGGATCCTCATATTGATGTCGGAGGCTGAGCCGAAAAGGGTCGTTCTAATTTCCCGCAACAATGATCGACTGTAAATCAACTCTACAATGGCATCAAAAGGCCCTGCAACTTTCGTGGTATCCTAATGACAGCCAACCGATGTTGATGTTCTTTTAACTACTTTCGAAATCAAGGAATTCGACCATTTGATTAAAAACCATCGCCTCTCGCTCCTTTCTTCCATTATTCAACAAATTTATTAATTCAATATCAGAATAGCACCTATGTTCGTTTTTATATTTTTAATTGGGGTGTGCAAAAAAGTTGAAACTTGATTCGACTAGTAGTCTGGGGCTCGGATTGGTAAGGTGGGATTTCGGGAAGGGCCGATAATATTTGAAGCAATTTGGGCCGTTTAACGGTCTTCGAACCCCATTTTAGTCTACAATCTCATTTAGCAAAATGACCTATAAGGGAAAAAATTTGTCTGAGACTTTTTTTCGAATCCCGAATAACTTATGCAAGAAATGAAAAATTCAGTTGAAAGAAAATAAATCTTCAAAGTTCAACTAGGATTGATTATATTAACCGACTTTTTACTATCTTTTAATTTTTATTTTCTCGTAATAATTTACGAAGCTAATGCAAGATATTTAAATTCGGTCCAATAATATTCTACAAAATTTTAATTTCTCGCAACCGGCTCCAATCCTTTAACGATGGGATGGTACGACCCATTGTTAAAGATTGCGGATCAGTTAACACCTTCAATCCCAGTTGATCTTTAAAGATTTATTTATTTTTAAATTAAATTTTGCATTTTTTGCATAAATTATTCGGGATACGAAAAAAAGTGTTATAAAAACTGTTCCGTCTATAGGTCTGTTATAGCTAAATTAGGAATTGAAATAATCATTTTAATGATTCTAAGCTAAAATCGGGTTCAAAGAAATTTTGTTGCAAAACTTATTTGTGCTTTTTTACATAAACTATGGGTCAGAAGTAAAAATGTGCAAAAGAGGTTTTACGCGTATTATTATAATTTAAATAATTATGAACACAAACCTGCAAAACATCTATAAACATTGCATAAAGGTGGATTTTTATTATATGTCTTTTTGCGTTTTTTGGAAAACTATTACTACTTGTCCAAAGAGTAAAGATATTATACCTCAATTTTTGTGCAAATTATAGAGAAAATCTCAGCAGAAAAAAATTCTAGAAATGTGGAACAAAGTACATATTGCAGATGAAGGTTTTGCCTATACTGATTTAAAAAAATTTGTTATTAAAATTATTTCCTGATGATTGAAAGGTTTTAAAGTACCATTATCTTACGGTCATTTCAGATTACTCATCTTTTAATGGCTGTTATTCCCCGAAAATAAATTACAAGAAATCTGGAAAAAATATATGAATTTCTGTGATCCTTTCTGTGCACAGTGGTAAATTTTAAAGTCAGAAATAATCATCTGTTATTAGGTTAACAACAAAAGAGTAGTGAGATATCATCTCCGAAATTAAACAACGTACGGAAATAATTCTTGAATCAAATAGCACATTTTTGGCTTCTGAAAATACTGTTTGTAGCACTAATGAGCAAAAAGTTGCGCTTAAATGTTCAAAACAATATTATTTTCTTCGAAAAATACAACTACGACTGTCTGTCATACTCACTCCTATGTGAGTTCCTGCCGATCCGTCGATAGTCGGAAAGCCCTTTATATTTTCTGAAGGACAAAATAATTTTTTAAACATTTAAGCGAAACTTTTTGCTCATTAACACTTCATACACCATTTTCAGAAGCCAAAAATGTGCAATTTGCATCAAGAATGATCTCCGTACGTTGTTGAGTTTCGGAGATGACACCTCACTACTAATTTGTTATTAACTTAATCACAAATGATTATTTCTGACTCTAAAATTTATCATTGTGCACAGAAAGGATCAAAGATAAGATAATAGTACTTTATAACCTTACATTCATCGGAAAATAATTGCAAATCGAATGAAAATTTTAAACCTCGATATCAGTATAGGCAAAACCTTCATCTGCGACATATACTTTGACCCATATTTTTAGAATTGTTTTCTGCTGAAATTTGTACTATAAATTTTACTATAATAATAATTTTACTATAATCTGTACAAGAATTGAGGTCTCTATATTTTTGGACACATAGTAGTCAGCCAAAAATTGCATAAGACAAAAATTCTGGATTTCAATAATATCTAATAGTTTCATAAACAATTGTGTTAAAATTTTGAAAATTTTAAGACATACAGCATGATGTGTAAAAAAAGTTTAATTCACAAGATCTTGAGAAAGTTCTTCCGTCTACAGGTCTTTTAGTTTTTTTTTTAATCTTGTATGGCTCCATACAATGGAAATAAAATTTCTTTTAAATAAAAAAATGTCTGATGCCAAGAGCATGAATTTTTACATTCTCATCCGAAAGAGAAGATATTGGTTTTATGTGAAAAATAACTTTCGCGGATTCCATCAAATGTCGACGTTTTAAGGCCCCCTGAGTCAGAAAAAATAGTTTTTACGTCGGTGTTGGCCTGTCTGTCTGTCGTCATCGTTGTCATTGTAGTCTGTATGCCTGATAACTTTTAAAATAGGGTAAGGAGGGGCAGCGCCGACCAGTTAACAGTCAATGATTTTTTTGAAGTTGATAAGATGTAGAATTGATCGATTTTTTTTTCATTTCGAGTCCTACATTATTGTACATCATATTTCTATAAGTAATTATTACATGAATTAAACAATGATTTAATAATTTAATTATTTCTAACAAGCTGTATTTCGTCGGCTTTGCCCCACACCAGAGAGCAAAGCCAACCGCAGATTTTTATAAAAATCAAAACATTTGAAGATGGGAAAATATAATGGTTCGCGTCTGCGGTATTTTATGTACTGGAAAAATTACCTTTAAACATATCCAGCAAGAAGAATAAGTTATTTTTAATCAAAATAGTGATAGCTGTAATATAACCTCTTATTCGTTGACATTTCACTAGATACGGCTACGGGCAACGGTTTCTACCGTACCGATCGGATTGAAAATAATAATATTCAATAGTTTCTTGCATGTAGCCCAGAAGATAAGTGGCTCTTCTACATTACCGATCACTTATCATAACCTAAGAACTTTTAAACTATTATTTTCGTCGGGCTTGCCCCCCTGGTGAGGCCTAAATTATTTACGATATTTAAGATACTTTGGACTTGAATTACGTTCAATGATTATGATAAAATAATGTAATATTATTTTATTTGTCAAAATAACGAATTTTCATACTGTAAGTATTGCCACTAATGTTGAAAACTTTATATTTTTGCCAGCGAATCTTCCATTCTTTCGTTGTCAAGACTGTTTTCTGCATAATTTTTCTTTTACAACGTCAATTTTCAAGCTTTTTGTAAGTCACACTATCTCTTTAATAAAATAGATTTATTTAATGCAAATTAGAATTAAAATTAATAAATAATAGCGATGTTATAAGCAAAGTTGCCTTTGCCCCACCGGTCGGCGCTGCCCCTCCTTCCCCAAATACTCGGATTGGAGGGTGTAAAAAGAAAGGACGATTTCGCCAGCCAGCTATTTTAGATAAAAATTCAAAAAGTTAGAGCATTTTGTAAAATGTTAAGACAAATTTTTTCGATATTTAAAAATTCTATATACGGCTGTTCGTAGGACTTGGAAATTTAAACAATTTATCTTCACGACTTTTTTTCGATGAAAAGAAAATTATCAGAGTTATAGCATTTTCAAAATCCAAAAAAAAAAAAGAAACGAAAATGAACATTTTAAGCCAAACAACGCACGAGATGAAAAAAAATCAAAAGAGAGAAACGTTGCTTTTTCAAAGCCCTACAAGATTATTATAACAACTTTTTTAATTTTCTTGAAAAATCAAAAATTTTAATTTTGATCACACAAAAAATGAAATCAATAATGAAAAATCAAAAATTCCATTTTGCGGTCAAAATATACAAGATACAAAAAAAGCTGAATTGATGAAAATTGTGCCCCCAAAAAAGATCTACAAATTCGTTATTTATCACTTTTTTATTTGACGCGTAGTTTTTTTCGTTCGTAAAAAACGACATTAAAAATTTTTTTAAATCAATTTTTGGACAAACGACACAAGTTATGAAAAAAATTAATAGACTAAAGTTATTCACCCAAAAAAGAGCTACAAAAATGGTTATTAATCATTTTTTGATAAGACGCGTAGTTTTTGTTTTAATTCTGAAATATGACATTGCGAATAAACAAATTAAATTTTTGGACATAAAAACACAAAGTACAATAAAATGTTTAATAACAAAATCGTTTTCAAATTAGATCTGAAAATTTGCTTTCAACCTTTTTTTCTCACGAGACACGTGATGAGAATGTGTTCGTTAAAGCCGAAGAAGCTTTAACAAGAGAAAATTCACAATCACTAAATTTCAGTTGTCGATGGTTTGACCTTTAATTTTAAAAGTCTTATGCAAACATTTTGGGGCTGTACAATGACCGAGCGCGTAGCGCGAGGTAAATACGTTAACAAGCGCGAAGCTCGCCATAAATATATTATCGAGCGCGAGATCCGAGGCGAGATCCAACGGGTGCGCGCCTTAGGCGCGCTCAAACTTGTACGAGCCGCGCGAGCAGCGTGCGACGAGAATGTGCTCACGCAGCAGGAAGATTTTTTATGTTCTTTTCAATTAAGGTGAGGTACCAGAGAATTTTTAAACCATTGCAGTATGTTCAAATACAACCTGCGATTTTAACACAAAATAAAAAAACAGTAGTAAAAGTGTTCAATTAAATAATGTTAAAACTTGAAAGATTTCAATTTATAATCAAATAAAAATCGTCTAACTTTAAATGCGTCTACATTTTGTTGAAAATTGGAAATGGTCCAAAAAATGTATTTTAGTTAAATATAAGCCTCCCTTTGGGCAACTAAAAAAATATGAATTAATTTCTAGTCTCTCAAAACATAAATCTGAATAATACCTATTTTCACAGCATATATATAGAGAGATTGAATCTCTAACATTCTGAAGCAGCAGATATTATATACTAAATCAAAACTGGGAAAGGTCAGTGAATAATCAGAAGTTAATCATCTATACGACATTTGTAAATATCAAGCCGCAAAAAAAATATGGAGCCTGGAAATAAATCTTTCTAGTAATTATAAAAAAAAAACATTTTATTATATAGGAGGCGATTAAAGCTCATAATTTAAGAGAAGGTTTAATTATAAACATTAAAAAATATTATGATTCAATACAATTTTCTAGAAAACTGGAAATGTTTATTTCATCATTATTACATTTACGTCATTCTTGATGTAATTTTTTAGTCATGAAACACTTAATGTAATTGCAAAAATTAGAAAGCATCATTCCTTAAAACTTTCAGATAACATAATTATTCATATTCAAACAGTTATAATGATTCGTAAGCACTACATTTATGCAAGCTTTATTAAACTAATTTTTTTAATTTTGATCGAAAT
Source organism: Andricus coriarius (assembly GCA_932066315.1). Classification (NCBI taxonomy): domain Eukaryota; kingdom Metazoa; phylum Arthropoda; class Insecta; order Hymenoptera; family Cynipidae; genus Andricus; species Andricus coriarius. The sequence continues at coordinate 18,585 of CAKNWT010294607.1, read as the reverse complement.
ATGTTTAAAATATTGAAAGTTTAATAAAATCGAACATTTTTCAATTCGAATAATGTAACTTTACAAGGACACGTCTTAAAATAGAGACCATAGAATTTGTTCTGCAATGTTAATGAGGATTCCGCCATATTAAATGATCAGTTGTAACATTTATAGAATATTCTTTTTCACTTTTTCAGAAATCTATTGAATACCATTGAAAATGCAGATGATCCATTTATAAATTATCCATTAATACAAAATTTTCGTAAAACAGAAAAAATATACTGCGCTGCTCTTTCCAAAAAATGTTTGACATTTGTTTTCTCATAAAAACTGCATTTGTTTTGAAAAACTTAAACAATTAACGACCAAATTTTAAACGACAAAAAATTACCCTGCATATTCGAAATCATGGAACATGCCACGACATTTTAAGCCAAAAGTTGTCCTCTAGAGTTCTAGACCTCTCAGTGCATACAAAAGCGTTAGAGGCGACTGTATTAGCACGGATTTTAAGGGATTTCAAGGGACCTTATTACCATTCAAGGGGTTTCAAGAAATTTTAAGGGATTTTAAGAGATTTTGAAATATTTCAAAAAAAGTCAAGGGATTTCAAAAGTATTTTAAAGGATTTCAAGAGATACCAAAGTATTTGTACGGATTTGGACATATTCCAGGGGATTTTAATGGGATTTTGAAGATTTTACGGAATTTGAAGTGTTTTAAAAAGATTTACAAAGATTTCAAAGGATTTCAAAGTATTTTAACGTATAAAAAACGTAAAGAGGTTTCAATGATTTCACGGGATTTCAAAGGATGTAAAGAGATTTCAAAAGATTCCAAGGTATACGCGGAAAAAATAAGTTGACCGTCTTGCAGAATTTTTTGTTTTAATTATGAAAACCGATTCGATTTGAAGGCATCATAAAACCAAAAAATCTGGTTGATGAACCTGGAAGTACCATCTTTCACAAGAATTGACAGCTCATTGGCTCTTGCATTGCCCCAGGCGCAATTTGTCGAAAACAATTGCTGTCACTGAAAAGCTACCCTGAAGAATAAATATGGTCTAAACATAAAACTGAGGTCAGCAGAATTAAGGTCTCTTTTTAGGCTGTCCAATACCCCCAAAATAAATTTTCGAAAGCCATCCCTTAACATTGGAAGACTACCCCGAAACCAAGAGTACTTATAAAGTGCAAGAAAAAGTGTTGCATCAGTTTGGAATATTTGCTTAAAAGAGTCCGTAATTCTGATGTACTGACTTTTATGTTTAAAATATATTAATTTTTTAGGGTAGTTTTTCAGTCATAAGGGTTGTTTTTTGACAAATTGCAGCTAGGGCCATGCAAGAGTGCAACATGAGACTTGAGTTTCTGTGAAAGAAAAAAGTTGATGCACCATGGGACTGATTCTACCATGGGACTGGTAAGCTATCCGTAAAGCTGGCAGTACCATGTATTTTGTTATAAACAATGCAGAACCCAAAATTTGACTTTTGGATACAAAATGAGCCCTTAATTCTGGCATAGGTCAAACAATAATTGGGTTCGGTCCGAGAAAAGCAAAAACTTCTTATATATACTTTATTCTTAGATTAATGTCAAATTCTTTCACAGGGTGATTTTTGAATATTAGGGGTGGATTTAAAAATTTTTTTTGATGTTTTCGGACAGCTAAATAATATTCCAAACTGATGCATTACTTTCTCTTGCACTTTATCAGTACTCTTGGTTTCGGGGTTATTTTCCAATGTTAATTTATGATTTTGGAAAATTGATTTTGAGGTTTTTGAATGGCCTAAAACTCACATTAATGTTTAGAGCATATTTATTCCTTAGAGTCGTTTTTCAGTGATAGGGGTTGTTTTTGATAAATTGCGCCCAGGGCCATGCAACAGCCCTAAATGAGCCCTCAATTTATGTGAAAGAAAAAAGTTGATGCAACAAATATTTCTACCATGGTACTCAATGAGCCCTAAATGAACCGTTAATTTTAGTATAGGGCATATATTGTACTTCCAGGTTTACCTACAAAAAAAATCTCTTTGATAAGAATTTCAATAATTTTTAAAATATTGTAAGGATCTTCAAAGATAACAAGGATTTTAAGCGATTTTTATATATTTTAAAGAATTTCCACGGACTTAAAGGATTATATGGATTAATGATTTCAGAAGATGTCACGGAATCTCAAAGAATTGTAAAAAATTTCTACAGTTTTTAAAGGACTTCAAGAGCACAAAAAAACTGGAGGTTCGGTAATGTTGCGACTCTCACGTAAAAATTGGCATACTTTAGAACTTTTTATAAAGTTTCCTTTTTAGTTAGTTGATATCCAATGGATGGCAACATAAAAAAACTGCAGTCGGTAAAAGCTTTTAACATAACTATAACGTAAAGGGTGCATGTAATATAACTCAACTTTTCCTTTTTTTTCTTTTTTTTTCTCTTTTATGGTTTCCTTTTTTACCCTTTTTGTTCCCTTGGAACCAAAAATAGGTTCTAATAGAAACCCCAGTTTTTTGTGTGAGATTTCCAGGGAGCTCAAACGTTTTAATGGGATTTCAAGAGATTATGTACGATATCCATAAAATTCAAAGGATTTTAAGGCAATTTTACATTTTAAAGAATGTATTCTGAACAACCATGTTATGAACCTGCAACGCCCTCTGATAAGTGAGCGTTATATATAGCCCTTTACCGAATGGTGTCAGCTGGTAACATGTAATTAGTTCCAAGAGCATCACACTGACAGGTAAATAGTTCCACAAATGGCCACTGAATAACGCACAATGTTTTCTCTAGCCATATTTTTAGGAAAAATAATGACACCAGATGGCACTCTAGCCCAGACCGAACCACAGTTAAAATTTCGTACCATACGAGACTACCAATCACAGTCCAAGCAGATGACGGCCATGTCATTCGTATGTTTTCACGAATCACTTTTCAGACGGCTCTGCTGTGCCATAAAATGCTGATTTTGAATGAAAGTCAATGTTCGCAGGACGACTTAAAAAACCATGTCATTCGGACATTGTTTTACAACTCGTCATGCAAACATTGATCTCACTGTAAAGCCGTGCCTAACACTATTGGTGATGTAATATATTATTAAAGCAATTATACCAAATTTTTTAAAAAATTCATGGGATTTCAAAGGATTGCAAAGGTGATCAGGTTTTAATCAGCATGTTTTTAAAAAATAATTAGAAAGAACAAACTTACGTAAAAAAAATCCCATAATAAAATATGAATTTTCTAGTGAAAATTACAGAAAGTTTCAATGGCACTCAGAGAAAAAGTTGTCTCAAAACAAAAGCATCGCCCTCTAGTATGTTTTGTTTTGAACCACGTGAATATCCTTTTTGCACAAACAGAACAAGATCATGCGAAGTTTATCACAAAAAGATAATTTCTGCTTCACAAAGATTCTTTTTGAGACAAATGAAAATCCTGTCAACCTTAAGAGGAAATTCCATTTGTGTCAAGAAACATCCTTTTAATACAAAAAGACATTTCTCTCAGTTGGGATTAATGAAAATTGGAAGGATTCGTGGAATAGAAGTAAAAGAAAGTCGATTACCGATACGTAGATATATATATTTATATATTCGCATTATGTACAATAATTTACTTTTTCCTAAGTTTACAAATACTTTGTTGTGTGAGTGATTACGTAGACTAATATGCGTATGAACAATAACGAGTGTGCATGCTCGCCACAACACCGGGTATACGAGAATTCGATCGCTTATTAACAAGTATCATGGAGTACAGACCGTTAATTTTTTTTCTTCACTAACGTAGTCACTCTATTACTCGCTACGTCTACTACGAATATAGCCGAAACATCAGGCTCACTGTCATCACAGATCACAGCAATCTTCCCGCTACTTGATTAATCGAAGAATTTCGAACACTTCTGTCAAAAGGTGGCAGACTAATGAACCTACTACTAGTATTACCTCATTTGCCACTAAACTCATACCTCATGAGAAGGAACTAATCGCCATAATCACAACAGTTCGAGCAAGATTTTCAAATATTTTACGCCACATATATATATGTACAGTTTTCTCTGTGGCTTTTTCCTTTTGCATTTTTCTAGAAGAAGTACGTCTTTCTTCACCGAAATTATCTTTATTTACAATATTAAAATGTCTCTATGTGACTCTTGGAACACCCATACAGAATTTATTCTATCAGAGCAATTTTATTTATTCGAGAGTTTGAAAAAAAAAGTGTGAGAATTGATTTCCCTCTGACAATTACAATAGATATATCACACGTATGAAAGAAGGAAAATATTTAGAATGTTTCACAAAAAAAAAATGTAAAATATTCGACTTTTTAGAATTTTTTTCTTAGAAATGCACACTTTGTATGAAGGGTCATGCAAGGTATATTCCTCGCCTGAGGTGCCGCCTTTTACCAGAAACCGGCCCTTGTCTTATCGATCCTGTGCTCCAAAGTTTATACACGGAAGAAAAATTAACATGGAATCAAGAAAATATCGGTACGAATACGAACGATACAATATTTTCATGATCCAATACAATTTGTCTTGACTTAAGAAAATCAAGTTTCTTCTATCTAGGAAATTTTCTTGAGACAAAAAAATATATTCTTAGATCAAAACAATATTATGTACTATACCTGAAGCTAGACCGAATCTACGTTCACTGTTATCAAAATTCCAAATATTTTTATTAAAATTACTTTGTTCTAGTTGTATCCAGAATGTAATCGTAATTTTGTTCACTTTTATCTGACTGTTGAAAATAAATAAAATGAGTGAGAGAGGATTAATATTTGAATTCAATATTTCTTGCAGAGGTTTAACACATTAAAATATTCTTCTTTGAATAAGTGGGTTGGAAAAGATCTTCGACCTTTGATTTTCGTCGAGAGGTTATTTTGGTGTCGATCGGCATTTCGCTTCGAATACATTTACTTCCAAGAGGTGATAAATTAAACACTATGTCTACGAACCGAACGCGGTTCCTTTCATCTGAGTCAAATGTTGCTCTATCGATCCTTTGGTCACGCGAGCCTGGGATCTTCCACATCGATCCTCGTTACCAGTTGCACGCCAGGTTTACATCTTCGCTTGGCAAGATAGTTTTTCAATTGTATTCGTGCCAGAATACAAAGTTAATACAAAGGGGTTTGACTTATCACAAATTAAAATTCAACGTGAGGTAATTTTAGTTATTATTTTACTTTATCCATTTTTCTAAGATTGTAAGAATTTAAGTAAGTTATTCCATAAGCATATCTGCTCTGAATTGATTTTAACCTAAGGGCCAACGGTATTCTATGACATCATAATTTTTCATGTTTCACATGTATTTTTGTCCGCCTTCTTATAAAAAAATACTACACTGAATTAACTTCAAAACTTCTGAACTATTGGTGCTACAACTCAGGGGTTATTCACTTCTGAAATTAGCGATTTCAGATTCCAGATCTTGACTGTGGCCCGATGCATTTTATAGAATCCCTCGAGAATCTTTTTGAGATTCGCCAAGATTTTGAAATATTTCCGAGATCATCGGCGAGACCTGAAACTTGGGATCTACGAAATCGTGCAAATCTTAATCTGATTTTCGTGACTATAAATGTTTAATTTTTTTATTCTATTGTGACTTTGAACAAAAATTCCGAAGTGAATAGCCCCTCGGCTACGACATCCTATTTTTGTTAAATTGCGAAATTTATACACTTTTACTGCACAAACTGTGTGTAAGTTTTGTAATGAAATATTTTACTCATTTTATCAATAAACGATTCCTTTAACTAATTATGTTTGAAGTTTTTTTTAAACATAGTATCCCCATATCTGAGAAATTCTTACATGATGAAATATAATGGAAATAGGCAAGAATCAATAGTTTTTAATAAAACGATTATAAATTAACAATTTTATAAAGTGAAAGTCTTTAAAAATTAAAAATTTGTATATTGAAAACTTCTTTTCTGTGAACTTTTATAATCTGGTAGCTTTTGAATATTGAAAATTTCCAATTCTAGCATCCAGAATGTTTCATTTCAAGCTACTAAATGTACCAAATAAGAGAAATCAAGAATGACCAATTCAACCGCGTTCAAAATTGTAGAATTTCAAAGTCGAGGCGTTTAAAATTGAAAATTTTCATTTTGAAAGACTGATCAATATATTTGACTTCTCACTAGTAGAAAATAATCTTTAAAAGAAAAAATGTGAAAAAAACTCTTCAGAGTTCATGTGCTTGAAGTTCTGAACGTTCAAATGAACGAAATTTTTTACTGATGACTTTGAAAACCAGAAAAAGCACTAAAATGTTTGTTCATTTATATTGGAAATAATTTATTACTGAAACAGAATTATAATGCATCTTTTAAATTGCAGTTGGAACCATATTTATTGGTAAAATAGAAATGGGGGAAAATGTTTCGTTCATTTGAACGTTCGGAACTTCAGGTACATTCAGAGTTCTTAAAATAATCATCATCATGTTAGAAATTTCCATCTGCAGAAACTATATTTGAAAAAAAGGAAAATATTTCAAAATTTCGACCATAATCACAACCCTTTGCATTAATTCCGATTCGACATCAATAAACAATTTGGATATAAAAAAACGATTTTCTTTACCGTCTCTATTTTTTTCATCATTGATTCAGCAAAAAAAACTAAGTTGAGTAGAAGAACTTCTTTTACTCAACGTATTTTTTATTAACCAAGATTTATAGAAATAACTGAACCAAATAAAAAACTATCAACTACCTAAATCGCTTTTATCCAACTTGACTATAAAAAAAATATCATTAGGATTTACGGTGCATCTTAATTGTTTTTTCAACACTTCGAAGAATATTTCTCAAACCACATATCAAGAACACAAGATCGACACAGACTTTGGGGCACCATTTCTCAAAACTTCACACTTCTTCATTAATCTTCATAATAAATTTCCATTCTATAATCAAATCCAACACCTTACGTGGTAGTTCCATAAGGTGGTCTCTGGATTGCGTTGTTCGTAAGCACACCAGACAAGGGATATCCCGCAGCGTAAAGCGGTTTGGGCATACTCAGCAGGTTCGTTGTTTTCCTTTCAACGACCTCAAATGACTCTCTCGAGGCTTTTTCCTCTTCATCGGGTGCGATTATATTCTCAATGGTAAAGGGCTTTTTCGTCCTCTTTCCCACCTGTTTCGAGGGACTGCTATTCGTGTTCCTAATGGGCACAATTTCCAGACCAGGACTGGTTCTCGGCGTTCTTTGATGAATAATATTTCCTGGGGAATTTTCGAAGCCCGGAGAGAGTCTAGAACCGAAAGTGTTTGAGGACAAAGCTGGTGAAGTTGTGTCTAAATAGAGAGCATCCAGCCTCGAAGAAGTTGAGGAAGGAGATTCTTCATCACGAGGTCGTTCTCGATGGTAATATCCTACTTCATAGGCCCCTTCCGTAAAAGGTTCAACATCCCTTCCTAATGATCGCATTGCAGACTCGCTTTCGACCATTGGCAGGGCTGTAATTCCTCGTCGCCTGTCGGATAGGTCAGAGGTTGATGAGGAATGAGGGTAAGCTGGTAGCTGGGGAACGTAAGAAGTCGTTCCGAAGCCGCTGAAACTCCAGGAACCAGGATGAAGAAGAGCAGCAGCTTCATAAGGACTCGCAGCTTCACTTCCGATGTCGGGAACTGCACTTGCGAGCCTTTGGCGAGCTTCCGGGGAGAGAAGGTAGTATCCGGTGCAGGGAATGTTGGTCCGACATGCGTCCGTCCCGGTACCGACGCCCGCCGCTGCCTCCGAGAAGCCGAAGCCACCGGTAGTCGCCGTCGCTGCAGCCGCTGCGGCTGCTAACATCATCCGCCTCTCCTGCATCTCCCACCTGAGGAAAAGGATTCTTCATTGTCGAGAGAACAGGGCTATCATTTACATTACTTAATTTAGGTTTCAAATAGCATTTAAATCTTCCAAGATTTTTCATTAAAAAATTATTTCATTCAAATCATTTGTGTACGTGCATATGAAAAGGGCTCTTACGGTCGGTATGCAGTTACGTATATAGAGTCATATAGCCAAATAAATTCCCGACATTTTAAGCCGAAAAGGAGCATCCTAGATGAAGAACGAGTCACGGGAGCATTTTTCAAGCTATAACTTTGAAAACCCGCTTTTCGAGTAAAACGAATCTATATTTTCCGAGTGCCATAAGCACATTTCTTATATTCTCTTAGATCATAAAATATATCCACTTCTTTTTGCTTCCGGTATATGAGAGAATAGTGTCAATAGATTCAGCATAAATCATACACGGAAAAAAATGTATAGATCAAACAGAAGAATACTAAAAAATCAAATCAATAAAACTAAAATATATTTGAATAAAATAATTTTTGTTTTTTAAACAGACAATTGTAAGCTCGATTCAAGGATTTTCATATATTTTAATTAGATATGTGACGTCATAAATTTTAAATTTCACACAAAATTGAAACTTCAAATACAAATTTTGGTTAAGAAGAAATACGGAGAAATAAAATAAGTTTTTATCCAAGTTTAAAAAACATTAAAACAGTTTAAAAACTATTTCTGCTATAAACTGCACTTATATACATTTTAAACAGGTTCTTATAATCTGTAAATTTTAAGGTAAACATTTAAATCAATTGTAATTTTCAAACCGCTGTTGAAATTAATCCTATTCAGCTACATAATATCTTCTGTTTTACTGATTTATTGATGTGATTTATTAATATTAATCCTTACGATAAATTCTGCTGCAAATCCCTGCTTTAAACATTTTATTAATATCGTTGGTTCATTTCTAACAATATTTGTAGCTAGATCAAGGATAAATATCGCTGGTTTAGCTATAATGTTTTCCGTGTAGTATTAATGCCCGCTCAAACCCTAAAATAACTATTTTGACCCTGACTCAGAAAAACAGAAATATCTCCTACAATATTAAAAATTTCTTGAAAATTCGACCACTTTTCACTTACTCTGTTTGGAAAATCCCATGGATTTCTTTTCCATCGGTTTCAAATTAATAAAATGAAGATATCGTGCTGATTTTTAAAAAAATAATTAGATCATATTGTGGGTACCGCTATTTGGTAAATTAGGGTCGATATGTTTTTTCTTACTAATTTTTTTAAATATTTATAATGTTCACCTCATGGCTAGGGTATTGAAAGATATATAAAGATGGCAACGGTTGCTATGGTTATTAGATTTCGTTTATTACCAGTGTCTGGTGCAGTCTGGTGCCATTACAGTTGACCAGAGATAAATAAATTAATTATAAAATTTATTATGATTATAAAAAAATTGCAGCATGATATTTCTAAGTCATACAAATTAATTATTATGTGATAAGATAGAAAAAGTATTTGTCCAATCAAATTGGATGAGGTATCACTCAGAAAAATGTTTGTTTGAATCAAACAAATTCTTTCTTTGGTATAGGGTCAAACAAATATTTTACTGATTTAAACAAACATTTGTTTGATTCAAATAAAATTTATTTGATTCAAACTCACGATTTGTTAACTCAAACAAAATTTATTTATATCAAACAAATTCTATCTTTGATATAGAGTCAAACAAATGTTTGATTCAAGCAAATATTTTTCTGAGTGTATAATGTAGGTTGCCGCCTAGCACGGGCTTATGATTTAATTATTACACGTTGCAAACTTTTTTCTAATCTTCATAAATTGCACAATTAATCTTTTCGTTGTCTCTGGTCAACTGCAAATCCACCAGACATCAATTAAGTAAAACGATATCGACGCCAAATTAAAAGGCAGCGGCATCCCGCATAAATTTATCTTTTTTTTTTAATTAGTGCGATATCTTCATTTTCCTGATTCTAAACAGGTGGAAAAGAAATACATGAGACGGTCGGTAATACGTGATATCGTAATGCACTAAGAGATCCTTACGACGTTTCACAAATGAATTACATTTTCGAACCATGATTTTATAGACGCAGAAGGTTCGACTAAATATATTTTTGAAAACATTTTTTAATTTTTAGGAAAGTTAAGCGTCTTTTTGAAAAGTGAAAGCAGGTTGAAAAGATTGGATCTTTAGGGGTATAAAATATCTCGATAGCCACTTACTGTAATTGGACAATTTATAAAATGCGCGCAAGTTGTGTAACGATTATTCCGGTACTTTCAAGAAATAACCGAAGAGATGTGAGCACTTAGTGTTATAAGACGTATGGTAATAAATTTAACAATGATAAGCAAAATCGTTTATTTCCCTCATTATAGCATATAATTTTATCCCGTTTTACTAAGACCATAAAATTCTTTTTATTATTTTGAATAAGATGCAAGTATCCATGGTGACAGTCAAAAATGTTGTTGATTGGAAGTTAATTTGGCTTTCTAAGAGCAAATTCACAAAACAAATATATTTTGCTTTCGTATCCATATTTTTGTTAAAAAAATATTAATGTCTGGAATAAATTTCAATTGGATATTAGCTTCATGAGTTCATTTACGCAAAAACGTTTTGAATTATTATTGTTATCAAGTAGAATAAAAATATATTTACCTATACTATTTAAGAAATGGCATGTATATTCTCTTGTTGCAATAAAGTTGAAAATGATAACTACATGTAATATAGAATAAAATTTGTATACTAATTCTAAGCCGAGATTGAGATAAAATATCAGTGTTTATTTCTTATTTTTTTACTAAAGCTGATTTCAGTATAAATTTTATGTAACTTCAAGAAATACCCAATTACATTAAATGATTGTTTCAACTAGCGTGATACGTTCTCCATTGTTCTTGACACAAAGAATGATACTTTGACAAACTCCTAATCATATCACGTATTTTATGAATGACCCCAGAATATTTTCATAATATTTTTGGGTATGGTTACTGACCATTTTCAGCGTTAACTTCTAGAAAACATGTCTGGTTCCATTGCTACCAAGTAATAATGAAAAAATTAGTTATGCACTATATGACGCTTATTAAAAAATTGCACCAATTTATTTCTAAGTGAAATCGTGCAGCTTATGATCTTTTTTTTATAAATTCAAAATTATTCTGGTTTAATTGTGTGTACTATATAAATTGCAAACATAAATCAATATAAATTTTATTAAATTAAATATTAATAACTTTGTATTTCTTCTGCTATCTTCTCACCTCGCTTATATTCCAAATTTTCATTTCTTTTTTTACTCCGAAATGCCATGTCACAAATGTTTGCATAATCTTCATAAATTGCATAATTAATTTATTCATCGTTGGTCGGCTGCAATGGAACGAGACACTTGTAATAAATTGAAAGAAATAACCATAACCCCCGCTGTTACCTTTTTATACATTTAAATACTCGAGCAACAAGGTGAACATTATAAATATTAAAACAATATTTTTTCAAAAAGCTAGTGACTCAAACTGTCCATCCCATCATGTTCATAAATATTATCTATCGACTAAAAAAAATTAATTCCAATATCTTATACATATCCTTAAGCAATATTAAAGAAATATTATATGTACAAAAAATGAGTATTTTCATATTATTGTGTCGTCTATTGTATTTTATTGTGAAAATACCTTTTTAGCAAGGTAATAGTCAAAGTAAAAAAAAATGAAAATAAAAACAAACAACTTCTCAAAACAGTTTTTGAGAAGTGAATAAAAAATAGCCTAATAGACAGTTGTATAAATATACATCAGTAGATATGAATCTTATTTTTTCACAAATACAGTCCAAGCTCCGAGAATGGCCGTTTTCGGGGCTGTAGGGGAGTATAATTCCAAGAAGCCATGAACCCCCACTCTACGCGCGGTCACGCTCGACTGCGTGGATAAAAATTCAGCTGACCAACTCCGAAAAAGACCGCGCGTCGGGTAGGTTAAAAATCTATCTCGAACATCGTTTTATGTACCTAGTCTACATTTTATGTGTACAAAAGTGAATTATGTTGGATTATTTCCTTATAAGCCCGAGCTTAAAGGTATGTAAAACATTAAAATCGATCATTAGCTATGGTATGTTCGATTCTTAGAATAAATGTAAACAAAGCGTCAAAATAACAAATATTTCACCTCACTTTTAACGTAACCTGTGAAATCTCGTGCAGTAAATTCATAATTAATTACTGTGTCGTATTGCTTGTTTTTTTTGTTTGTTAAACAAAGAGAAACTCAAACATCGAATTGTCAATTATAACATAAATTTGATATATGTAAAACTTGAAGAAAAAAGAACAATGTAAAGCTTTTTTTACAGTAGTAAAAATAGATATTTGTTCATTTGAAATATGAAAATTCACACTTTCCCACGTTTTGTACTGCGCAATAATACTGCGAACGGTTTTCTTATAGAACCGCATATTAAATGAGCTGAAATCAGACATCTGATGTCTTTTGAACGCGATTTTATAATTTTTCATGGTTTTCTTCGGGTTTTAACGTTCACATTTTATGTTGAACATTATTATTTATCCAGAACATCTTTATCCAAGGCCTTTAAATATTTGACGAAACATAAAATAAACAATGATTATTTAGCCCTATAGTACATAAAGTTGAATTTATATCAAAGCAAATTTTTTTTAAGTGGACTAAAAATAATGTTGAATAACGAACAGTTTATCTGATATTTAATTTCTTATATTTATAATAAAATGAACAATTTGTTTGACTGACAAATTGAAGGTTGGGCCCGAAAAAAACCTTCAGATTCGGCCGTTTCTCTCGCGGACATTCTCGGAGCGTCAGCTATGAAATGCATCGATCGCGACCGACGCTAAGGTGGTGGGGGTAGCGCTCGAGCGAGAAATTGGAGAAGCGGACATTCTCGGGGCGGACATTATGGGAGCTTGGACTGTACAAATAAAAGCAATAAAAACTGCATCATAAATTACAAAAATTACAGTGTAGGCCTACAAAAGTATTGTAAATTTTCCTTACAATAGGAATAAAGCTTGACGAACAAAAATGCCGAGATTAAGATAAAATATCAATGTTTATTTCTCATTTTTAACTGAAACTTCAGTAAACATTTTATAACTTCAAGAAAATCCCAATTACATTAAATCGTTGTTTCACCTTAAAATTTTTAAAATCTGCAAAACTATTATCTACCAATTAAAAAAAATCATTCCGATATCTTCATTTCCCTAGTTATAATATAACAGTAGTCTGCACAGATTAAAAATAACTTCCAAATCCCTTAGAACGTTTTAGGCCTAATTCCTAATGCCATACATTCTTGAATTTTAAAAGAAAAAATCGTATAACTCAAATATCTCATTGTTTTTTCATCATCAAGACTTCTAGAACTAAACCTTTTTTTAAAATGAAATACAATAATTAAATCTTAAAGTACTGTATTTAATTTAATTAATTTAATTACTTTAGGGAGTAACATTTCAAGCACAAGATATTAAAAAAATCGTAGTGTAGATTTCCTTTCAGGCTTAAAATAATTATACTCCATGCTATTTACAATGATACTCAATCAGATATTTTTAAAGTAATCTTTAAGAACATATTTTACATCGTTTCGTGCATTTTTCAATAACTTGGGCAGGATTTCTCGCTTTTCGCCGAGTTGATTGAAGCATAAATTATCATCAACATGTAAATTATTCTCACCTGAGAAGATCCTCTCGCAGACGGTGAAGATTTGCTGCACTAAGTCCATTACTCGCTTCGCCAGGACTCGTTGAACTCGCCGGTTCCGGCCGAGGCGGAGGCATGGCCGAAGCTAGAGCTTGCAACTCAGACTTTAAAAGCTCCTTGTCTGGTTTATGAAGCTTAAAGCGTTTTCGTCGTCGAAGAAGAGATCCATTCTCGAACATTGAAAGAGCCGCGGGATGCAGAGCCCAATAGGCTCCTTTTCCTGGCCTGTGGGGACCTCTCGGTACCTGTAATTACAACAATAAAGAATAATGAGTACTTGCACAAATATTAATAAATTTGTAGTAAATCAATATTAAAAGATGCCACAAAACTCACTGATATCACACAAAACACCTAAGTATCAAATTGAGCTATAAAATCGCATCAAAACGTTGTACAATGGGTGATTTTTATTTCTTACACAATGAAGTAGTAAGCTGCATTTGCAACCCCTTTTGAGACCCTGGGTTTTGTGTGATAAAGTGACGCACAAAACCTTTATTTTCGATTTTATAATCATAATTAAATAAAACAACCTTTATGTACTATGCTCAGTTGCTCACTCTCAGAAATATGTATTCTGAAAGTTACAAAATTTTTTAGCCAGGTGGGTATAATGGAAAATTGTATGAGATTTTCGTTATTTTTGAGTAAACGCATCTTAAATTCACTGGAATTCCTAAATTTACATATCTTAATTTTACGAAACGTTTAACTTACTTTAAAATTGTACGGTTATTACATTATTTTAAAAAGTATTAAACAATTGGAGATATTATTATAAAAATTAAAAAGTGTACTAGCGCTATACATTTTCTTGGTTTATGTTAAATAGTGTTATTTGTTTATGAAGTAAATAAAAGCATGTTATTAATATATGATTTTTTTAACGATTAATGGGCCATTGCTGTTGCAGAACAGATAAAAATACTTTAAAGTATGGGGTAAATGACAATTTTCATGAATTATTTGATATTTACTATATATTATTATATATATTCATATGTTCTTCTCAATATCAAATAAAAATGATAACTTTTGTGACATCCAAACCATTTGTTGAAAAATACTGGAAAACAGTCTCACGATAAAAAAAATTTGTTTATTGTGCGTTTTAAGAAATCCACCTCATTTTTATTTATATAAGTGCTTCGTTTGTATGAATATCCCACAAATATTCTCAACAATATTTTGCATCCTCTTCACTTTAATCACTTTTTCAAGCGAAATAATGAAATGTGATTGAAAATCCTTTCAACACAATCTATCGATAAGAGAATTAATTTCCTCCCCGTGTTTAGATATTCATCAACATCATACACG